>JALLLT010000076.1:0-110886 GCA_025266875.1 Fennellomyces sp. T-0311
TGAACGCATGTCAAGACAGGGATTTGGCTGTAGATCGGAAAATTAAAGTAACCCGTTGTCAATAAGTAAACAAGGGTAAATGATGCATAAGCCATAATCATGTTGTGGATACAACAACGAAGGTGGTAGCAGACTCCTCTGTAAGGTGTTAGAATTTGGGTTGTCAACCTAAATCCAGCACCGCCAAGGAAGTACTTGCCATGAGGCACAACAAGCTCACCCTTCTGTAGTGCAGCTGCTAAAAGTTGACCATCGTGAGCCGATCCTTTCCAGCCAGCAAGAACATAGTGGAATTGTAAGTCAAATCCACAAGCGATCAAGCAGTTTTGTGACGTGAAGCCTTTGCGGTTTATAAAGGTTGCTGTGGCATATCTTTTATCATAGCCGGGATGTGAGTACCATCAATTGCACCAACACAGTTGTCAAAGTATGGAGAGAACTTGTTGGGCTTATTGTCGATTTCCTTTGGTATGGTCGTTCCATCAGGTTAGGGCTTGCAATTCGGTCAGGCAGACCGGAGGACCAACTGAGCGGGACCGATATTTACGGTCTTCGGTCATGGGTACTTGCCTGAGTAGAGATGCCCGAACGGGCACGGTCCTGAAACCATGACCGACCGTCAGTTCAAGCATGACCGTCGGGCGCCTATGCATTTAGGGTGTATAATATTAATCAGAAAATCACTTCAAAGAAGCATTACATATGTCGATTTCCCCAAATTTAACATGATCATTTGTTGTATGTGCTTTGCACTGATATATTAAGGTACAGTAGCAACTGGAAGTTACTTAGTTTTATTTAAAGAATGTGGTGCTAACTAAGTTCAGAGACCCTAATTTTTATGATAGACTGTGTTACATTTTCGTCAAAAACGATACAGTAATGCTGAACAGATTGAGTAAAGAAAATAAGAGAAATGAATGTTGCCACAGAAATAAACAACTAAAGGCGCTCCAGACTGCTTGCTTTGCCAGGTAGTTTGGAGCGCCTTTTTTTTATGATCGCGTATACTACATCGTTAACTGGAATGGTGCAGAAGTAGACATCAGTTGCGTAGTAAAAAGTGGACCAAGAGAAACGAATGTTGCCAACTAAAGGCGCTCCAGACTGCTTGCTTTGTCAGGTGGTTTGGAGCGCCTTTTTTTTATGATCGCGTATACTACACCGTTAACTGGAATGGTGCAGAAGTAGAGATCAGTTGCTGTATTCGGAACGGAATGTGAAATGAGTGAAACCAACATCTGGATTATATGGTTCATATTGCATCATACATGCTCAGGATAGAGACTTTGACAGCTGCTGATATCATGATTGGTGTCACTGAGGTATACGATCCGTAATGACGAGCGATAGTGTGTAGTCGATACTATATATGGGAAAGCGAGAATTTTTTTTCGTGCTACTGAGTAAAGAAGTGTACACCCTAATGAGCGGAGAAACGTTCTTTAAGCGTGATGATGCGTCTACTGGTTATCATTTTATGCTGCAACATGAAATAAGGTTGCATGTAGATGGTGGAGTGACATGGTATGATTGTAACAACTGAGTGATAAAGACATAACATCAGGATACCTTGTTAAATTAAGGATGAGAGGAATATTAACTTCTTGCAACGCTGATTGTCGGCGACATAAATAATGACACTAGTTCGCGTACTAGTGATTGTTCCAAATTGCAGTATAAAAGGAATAAGATTTAGTACTACTGCTCAAATTATAATCGCATAATCAATATGTCTGCCAACGAAAATCAAGTTACTTTGCCCACTGTTACCCACAGTATCCTCGAGCATACTACATCTTCGGAATCAGTTGATAGTCATGCCAGAGCCACCACCAGAAGTCGACGTGCGATCATCTGGCAATGGTTTGTGCTGATGGACGAGAATTCCGAAGACGAGTCGTACAGCGCACAGAGCCTGGTGAGAAGAGCGCGTTGCCTTTTGTGTCAAACGTAAGTATATTGCCGATCCGAGGCCATATTATTTTTTCTAAATTCGGAAATAGGATACCGTTTAAGACCAACATCCATGATGGAAGCACTCGTAACATGCGCTCGCACATGATGAGACGACATGCAGCTCAGTGGAATCAAGCTACTGGATCTGGCAACAACACCATCGCGAACTATTTCACGACGTACGCTTGAATTATATGAAAGTATAAAAAGATAAAACTAAAAACTTTATTTTTTTTAGTGTGCAATTCGATCAAGGCACGTGCCGTAACAGGCTTATGGAATGGATCGTTGCCAGCGATCAGCCATTTAGTGAAGTTGACTCTCCTCACTTCCGACGGTTTGCAACTTACATGAATCCATCTGCAAATATCCCAACTGCAAACACCTTGCGATCTGATATCCTTGCCAGCTTTGCGAAAAACCGTGAGCTGTTGAAGGGAAAACTGACAGTAAGAATTAACAACGAAGGGTGAGTGATGTGTATTAAATATATTGTTAGGCTCTCGACTGCAAAATCTCTGTTACTGTTGACATGTGGACATCGGCCCATAGAATGCATCCATTTATAGGTATAACAGGTCATTACGTCCATAGAGACTGGAAACTGCAGGAAGTACTCCTCGATTTTGTGCCGATACCTGGGCGGCACACTGGTGTTGTGTTGGCGGAAGCGTTCATGCAGTCAATGGCCGAGCTCGATATCATGGAGAAGGTATGAGAAAATGCATATTCAGTTGCGTTGATTAGTGTACTGAGTATTGCTTGTAGATCCTCGCCGTGACATGCGACAATGCATCCAATAATACCACGATGATGACCGAGATTGAACGTATATGGCATCAGATGGACTTGGTGTTTGATGCACAGGAGCAAGGGCATCGATGCATTGCACATGTCATCAACATCGCTGTCCATGATGCAATGAAGGAACTTGATGTTGTACCGTCTGGTGATAGTGACAGTCCCGATGAATCTGATGATGCAATTTTGGGCGAGGCAAATTCAGGAGCGAATCGAAATGCGATTGCGTTGTCTATCTCAAAGGTAATTTTAGGCATGGATGCGATTGGTCAAATACTGAAGAAACAGCATCATAGATACGAATCGTAATTCGCCTTATCTGTCGTTCACCTATCCGTCGCGAGAACCTAAAAACGATCATGCATTCGCTTCAGTACCTGCCGCGTGAACTGATCGTCGATTCAAAAACGCTGTGGAATTCCACAGTTGATATGCTTGCGACAGCTCTAGAAATGCGCACACCACTCACTATGGTGATTGCTGCAGATTCAACCTTAAGTCCATACGAGCTCAACCCAAGTGAGTGGAATACTTTGAGCGATGCACACAGATTTTTTTTGGTAAGTTGTCTAGCAGTTGATGGGCTTCATGTGTGAGTTACTAATGGATACAATAGGCGTTTCGGTCCTCGTCTACCTTTTTGTCGGGATCGAAGTATGTCACGATTAGCGCTGTCATTCCGGCATACAACATGCTGATGGACGAGCTTGATCATTACCAGTCTACTTCGCCAGACTTGAGCGCAGCAGTACGTCGTTGCTATGATAAGCTCAAAGTGTATTATGCCGCAACTGACGAGTCGCCTATATGTTCTGTGGCCACTGGTAAGTACTTTCATTGTTACATACTTTTCTTCAGACCTTTAATACGTATCTGCTGAACTTGTTTAGTGCTTGATCCACGGTTAAAGTTGGATTACCACCAAACGCACCAATGGGGGGATGAATGGACCCACGCGGTTGAAGAAACTGTTCGAACGGTGTTTGCTGCATATGCTGGCAATGCACAACATCCACCTGAGGCGCATGCAGATGATGGGGAAGCGGAAATAGCTGGTGCCGCCCCACAAGTGGATGACTTCATTGCACGAATTTTCGGGGAAAGACCAAGGGATGAACAGCAGCAGGTCCCCGAACTGGATGTTTATATCAGAGAAGGTCGGGAATACATTACAGACCCACTTTTGTGGTGGCGTGACCGCCAAGTTGTATTCCCGACCCTTTCCCGTATGGCCAGAGATTATTTGGCAATCCCTGGTTAGTTTACTTCTTCTTCAATATGATATGGTTAATGAACAGCAGTGGTGAATAGGATCCAGTGCACCTGTAGAGCGTGCATTTTCTTTGGCAAGAAATTTGATTCCTTGGAATCGTGCGTCTTTACGCCCTGAGATGATTAGAGCATGCGCTCTAGAAAAGGATCGTATCCGCCGTGCATGATTGACCCCTCTCCGCCACACTCCTTCCCTAATCCACTTAATTAAAATTAACAGAGCCCAAGCAACACGCATAATTTTAATTGCCACAACACTATCTATTATTTTTGCCAGCTGCCAAAATAAATTGTATTTTGTCTCTAAAAGAAAAACCTGAAGTTTTGTAGTGAACATTTATGCTTTGCATCTTAATCATGTTTAGTAATGAACGAAGCTTGATCTGGATTAGTCATCACGCCTTCATAGCTCCATCTCAGGCACAATGTCGGTCGGTCTATGCTTTTTCAGGCGCCCGGATTTTCGGGCACGGTCTAGCAGCCTTGCCCGTTTAGAGATGACCGACGGTTTTCGGTCCTTAGGTATGGACCGACCGATATGCCCGAAGGCCGTCGGTCCACGCCCGTTGCAAGCCTTACATCAGGTTGGATCAAAAGTGTGCATGTGAACAAGTACAACGCTTTCAGAGACTTATGGAAGTACTCTGAAATAGTTGATCCAGAGTGACCAAATTGCTCCTGTGCAATACGATTCGAGGCTGTATTATTGACGATATACAGAAAAACGAAAAGCTGTTCTTCAACTGTAGCTGCCTTGGTGTCTTTCATCCCATAATCTTTGAGATGGTTGACTAGTATACCAAAAGCTCGCTTGCTCATACAAGACTGCTCGAAAAAAATCGTGTCGCTATGGCGAGTCAAAAGCTTGTTGACATATGTTCTGCCTTCATTGGCATCAGGATGCCTTACTTCCTTGACAAAAAATTGGTTCGTGTACCAAGTGTCAGCCAGCATAGCGGCATTAAGAAGCGTTTCTTGATCCATGATAAAGGTAGGCGTTGTTGGGTTGAATGGGCAGTAAGTGAAGAAGATGATAGGAAGAAAAAATTTTGTCCATCACCTCATTTTTACATAAGTGCATATTAATGAACCCAATTTATTGCTGCTTACGTATTCATACATGAATTGATTTGAAGTAAACAAAAAATTGTCAGTCATTGCTAGGGTTCTCCATTCGGGTTTTCGAGTCGGGTATCTACTGACTCGTACCCGACCTGAAAAAAGTTGACTCGTACTCGTCAAATACCAGAAAAACTCGAAAACTCGTACTCGAAACCCGACTCGAAAATGATACAATGGCTTAGGTGCAATCAGCGTAAAAGTAGCAAAGATCACAGAAATCGAGCTCAATGTGACAATGTCAAGCATAAAAATAATTATACTGGTATAAAATGGATCTACATTGGCTTGAAACAGATATCAATAAGAGGCAAACACTGAATTGGAGGCATGTGAAAAAGACACAATCTTCAATATTATGGTGAGAGAGAATGGATCAAGAAAAACAGTAAATTCCGTGAGAGTCGAATATGTCTTTATTATGGTAACGGTTCTCTCTATTTATATTGCTCGCAATAAAGCTCATAATCAAATAGCCGTGGTCGGGAGGATGCCATATCGTATAGCTGACACAGCGATGTTTCTAGACTTCTTGGAAGATCTAGTTATGCCGTAAGGCTGTCAATGTATTATTCAGGTACCATCATACGTTTATCCGGTAGTGCTGACTAGCTAGTACCTTGGATATCACAAATATTGTTTTACTATTGTTGTTGTTGTAAGTGGCACATATCATGACGATGACAATTGCCAACGGGAAATGAATGGAGGTAGCAGGTAATAGAAGTACAGTTTGGCACAAAAATCATTTTCTAGCTTATTTTATAACCAACTTCGTTTGCATATGATTAAGCTTATTCATGAATGACACTGACACACGCCTTTAGTAACCACTCTGTAAATAAAGCTTAATTATCAAGTGCAGCTATACATTACTTTCCATTGCTATATATCCCGGATACATCCGCCTCCTATGTATTATCTTGTACATATAACTAGCCGAGTCGAGTCGGGTATTTCAAAAAAACTTGAAAACACAACGAGTCGAGTATCTGTCGACTCGTACCTGACTCGTCATGCCGAGTATCGAGTCGGGTACGAGTATTCGGGTATATTGGAGAAGCCTAGTCATTGCTTCGAGATAATTCTCAATCGAGTGTATATGAAAAAGCATCAGCGTATCACATTTTTTAAATGTACACCTCAGAGAAAAAAAATGTGGAAAAAATTCGAACGTGCAAAACAAAATCGATTTAACAATTCGAACTTGCAAAATAAATTCAAGCTTTCAAGATAAATATAATAAAAATTCACTTATTCAAATTATATTTGGAAACAATGCAAAAAAAGCATTTTGCTGATCTTCTATATGACATTATTACAAATACTCCAAATCATGATCTAGTGGTAAATCTTCGTTTGAAGAAGTGTTTTGGCGCTTCCAGTAAATGTACTGCCTCGTATTCCATCCTTGGGCACGACTAGCAAAGCCAACGATTGACTTGATGTCAGCAACAAGGTACTTGGAGCCTCCAGATTCTGTCATGTAAGGATATGGGCTATCAATTTCAACTGTGCCATAGACTTTGACAAATGCAAGAAGCTTTCTGGAACCATGTAATTCATGTTTAAAAAAAAAACTTGACGGCGCTGAAATACTGGCGATGGATCGGTACAACCACCGTATTCGTACGCTTCTGTCAATTCTCATCCACCCAAACATGTAAGACCACGAATGACTCCTTGTTACTTCCGCCATACGTCACTCCATCCATGAACAGCCTACTGCCGGTTTCGAGCAGTTCATCCATAGCAATGTGAACACCTGTATACGATCCAGTCTCCCAAGCCCAGAAATGCCTCAGATAGGTGTGGCAATTGAGTTCGCGAACTGTATCACGCGCAAAAGGACCCTAGATTTCCGGACTATCCTTGTCATTTGACAGGGAAATCACCTGCTGTTTTCGTAGTATTGCCGCGTCAATTTGTTCCTGGTCATCGCCATTGTCATCATTACCAATGCCATTGACTTCATTCCGTCTCTTTCACCGTCATATCGCCGCCAAATCAATCAGAACATTGCCAGTGTTGGTCCCTAGATACCTTGTCGAATTTATGTGACGCTTTAGTGCTCCTATGGCACATTCCATGGCAAACGCAGCAACAAATGGCAACGGCCCCACTCTTTCGATATATTTGTATAGACGTGACAAGTAGTGAACGTTAGGAGTAAAGACGGTGGGAGAAATATGACCTTGATCAACGTGCCGCTGTAACCATGAAGTGAACGAAGTCACCATTGCTTTCAACTCACCAAGTTGAGCGAGCTTTACCTCGCGACTAAATGCAAGGTGGTACATGTTGGCCAAATCCAGAAGTGCATTTCGAGTGTTGATGTCGTCATAGAACTCCAATAAAATCGTAGGCACATAATATCGGACAAAGTGGATCCAATCGACAGCCCTGAAGAAGCTGCTCTGACTAGTAATATCGCCACAATCGCCAGCAAATGAAGATGGGATCAAACTTCTCGAAGCTGCAATTCTGGTTCCAAGTAGTTGCTGCTGTTGCGCGTCCAGAAATAGCGGATTGTTGTCGATACCGAAGTCACCAGAGATAATGTGCCATAAATGTTTTCCAATGTCTGGCCCAAGAAGATGCATCACATCGATGGAAAAAAATGTAGCGCCGTGGAAAGTTAGCAATGATGAAAAAGGAGTGACTTCTTTCTGGTCAGTGTTGTCCATATCAGTAACTACTTTGTGTGAATCTGGAAATCTGATCTTTGGCTTGGGTCGCAATTCTGTATAAGTTTACACTATTAGTTACCTAGCTGTGATGTACATATCACAATTTATTACCTCCTTCGTTTCTCTTTTTCATGGGTGGAAATGTCATAGTATGGTTGATGAATACGCCTTTCATCGTACAAAAGCGACAACCATGGTAATGGCGGTGTCCTGAGTGACCAGCCATCTTGGATACGGCAGGAATATCACCACCAGCGAAAAAAGGATGCACTTTTGCAGTAAAATCACCTTCCTCAGCCTTGACAGTGACGCCACGTTGGCAAAGTGTACTGAGATCATCCATAAAAGGTCCAAGAAAGCTGAAACGATCTTGCGGCTTTCCTGGGCCGGGAGTGACGCACACCTGCAACATATTCCTGTCTTCGTAGCGTACCTTTGAAGGGAGATTGAGAACAGCAAGATGGACGATTGTCATTGATTGGCCGCCACATCGAAACCGTGTAAAGTCGTCCGTATACAGCCCCGAAGTAATATTCATATCGTCCTTGAACAGCTCACTATTTATCGTCATCTCCTTGTACACTTCTTCATCAAACACATCTTTCAGGACAAGATCTGATGCTTCACGGGTAGATCGATGCAATAGCATTTCACGGGTTTCCTCGTCCTTTATAAGAACAGCCAGCTGTTGATTCAAAGATAACTGTTGCATTCTCTTTATTGGCGTGCCAGTTCCCTCTTTGGAACGTGACTCGGTGCAGAAATCGCAAGTGCGGTTCGTGTCGCCATCTTTGTACACTTTGCAACCACCAGGGCATAGATCATACAATTTCGGCTTGACAGGATAGTTTCTACGTAGCTCTTTTTGTGCTCGATGAAAGCTATACAACTTCGGACGCGTGCCAGCAGTAAAGACGTTGATATGTTTGATCATTGCGTTGAATGTCTCTCTCGGTAGCCCAGCATCAGCCACCATTGCATATAAGTCCATGCTGCACTGTACATGTTCTTCGTCAGTAAGATGATATTCACGCATGTCGATTATTTCCCGAGCATAGGCATCGGTATCAGTGGCTGGGATGGGCAGATCTATATCCATAAAGTTTTGCAAGAGCGATGCTGGCAATTCTGCATCAAACAAGCTGGTGAATGTAAGTGCGTTTCGATCCTCATGTAAGCTAAAATCATCCACTTTCATGGTCTCGTGAACAGGACTAGGTGGAGCTTCAACAGTGGGCGGGGTATCCGGGTATTCAGAGTCATCATAATGGTTGCATTGTTCCGTTTCGTCCAAATCCTGCAGTAGAAACATACACTTGATGAATGTTCGATTATCTAAGAAAATCGTATCGAGAATATACCTGAGTAGAGTATTCACCAGATTGTTCAGAAGAACCATTTTTTATCGCCGCATCAGTTGTGGGTGCTACAAACAGTTTAGGAGTAGTTGAGCTTTCACCGGTTGCCTATTGGACAAAACCATGTATTTAGTGTTGTTGGTAGAGATGTGCATTAAAGTTATTATGAGACTAATAAATCCAACGCTTGCACAAGCTAATGCCACTTTCTCCTGCATGCATTTTTCGATGTGGGCATTGATTTCATCCGTTGTACTGGCGATTAGGTAGCCACAACCGTAACAGTCGCATTTGGGCGTGGTGAGATGTGAAAGGTGCAGAAGGTGAAAGGCTATTGGCTGTGACTCCGCTGCTGTACTTTGAGAAAAATGTCTCGAAACAACTTTGTGGCTCTACTATAACCAATGAATAACGAAGCTGCATTGAATACGTTCCCCAGCTTTCGTGAGGATATAAGCGAGTTCAAAGCAATCATGGCAACGAATTTTGGAGATACAAATGCTGCAATCAAGGAGCTAAAGGATACTGTCTCCGAACTCAAGGGTACCGTCGCCGAGTTGGTTGAAACAATCGCAGATATGAAGAAGGAGTGTCAACAATATTTGACACAAGCTCAAGAGTCATTCGACAATGGCTTAACGTATCCAGATGTACGACCAGACAAAAACCCCTTCAAAAACTTGATGATCAAGCGCGATGCCTTACATCTAAAAAAGCCAAACGGTGGCAACAGACCTTGGCATTGGGACTTGTTCAAAATTCTGGGTCAAGAGGTTCTTGGAAGCAAGCCACTGGATGAAAATTACTTTGAAACGTTCAAGAAAAACGTACAGTTGTTCTCAAATTCGCTTGCTCGGCGTTATGGGATCAAGACCAGGATGGCAAAGAACGATACCTGGGGCAATGTCGGTGATGAATCACAGAATATGTTGATGAAGTCCCTGGAGGAAGGCATTGGATCGCAGTATCCTTTGACTGCATGTGTTGAATGATGGGGTGCAAGGATGTTGATGGCCAAGGCTTTTTACAGAACAAAAGGGCAAGGTGAGTAACGAATGCTATTGACGGCAACAAACTGACTTTTTATATTCAGAACTTCTAGAAGAAAATGTCGAAAATAAGGAAAATGAGCAAAGGTACTCATATATTATCCTTTCTAAATTCGCAAAAAGGTTGCTAAGAAAGTTTAGCTCAAGCAATGTACTTTCAACTGCCATGCCCAGTTCAGAAACAAGACCTATTGATGAAAGGTAAATCATATGCAATTAAGCTGGGCTACTTTTTAATTTTTAATTTTTTTCGAACTCAACTGGGAGGAAATAAGAGGATGCCATACTTTGGCACACCACCTGCTTTTTAAAAACTGATGGTGGAACAAATTGCAGAATGCTATGCTCATGTTTTTCCTCCTTAACTGAAGAAATGACAGAAGTGAGATCCGATTCGAGCTGGTAAAACTGTTCGTCAAAAGAGCTGCCTGAATTGTTGCTCGAACTGAATATGGATGAGGGGACAGAGTAGGGTGTAGAGCTGGAATAAGACATTTGGATAAGATGTTGAATGAGAAAAACTCAAGCTTCCTAGTCCTTATATTTATATTTGACTACGCCCTTATTTTCTACTGATAATACGCTCTGCTGAAATGAAGAAGGTCTTCTTTTTAGTGGTATGTCATAGTATTGCAAACAGTCTCTTTCCAGATACTTTTTTGTTTCCAGACAATTTAAGGTTTCCAGACAATTTAAGGTTTCCAGACAATTTAAGGTTTCCAGACAATTTAAGGTTTCCAGATAATTTAAGGTTCACAAGGCTGGCATTCTGAGAGCTATATCAATCTCCTGAAGGCGTGATCTTGCTATACCTCACAATACAGATTTTGACTTAGTCAACCATTAAATCGATAGTATGTTTGCTGAATAATTTATGATAATATAGGTCAGTCTTCATAATACTCTTAATACTACTCTTTCGTTAGCAGATTTTCGCAACCTTGTAAAAAAATGATATAGTCCTATAGTATTCATTCTGAGATATATCTTTGACATTTGAAATTAACGCCTTGAATGTGTTTTTGTAGCCATGATCCAATGGTTCAGTAAATTTGTAATGTTCAGTCTTTAAAACCAATATATATACATTTTATTATTGTCACAAATTACTACCATGGCAACATCATGAGCAATGGTTGCCGCCTGTTCTCCTCCTATTTCTTCCTATATTCTTGAAGACGAATCCTCAACTTGTTGTGGAAGAGATGTCGTACTTCCAATGTATCTGTGCTAATGCCACTGTCTCTGAACCATTGCCGGAGTATGGTCATTTGCGCAGTATTTTTTTTCCGACTTCCTTTCCTCTTAAAAGTCGGGGCTGCTATATACATAGTAAGCCAAGCAATCACATAAATCTGCTCGGCCACTCATAATCTCCAGGTACAGTAGTTCCCGACTTGATTGCACATTGGCACTATTCAATAAAAGCCTTCTGACAGATTGAGCGGGCGAAGGGAGTGGTAATGGCGATGAGATGGAGGCTAATGATGGAGGTTGCTCCAAGAAGGCCAAAACCTCGTCATAATCGACAGGGGCAGAGAACTAAGTTTGTTGTTCGTTGAATGGATTCATAGTAGTAGTAGGAAGAAAAGGCTTAGAAGTGAAGCTTGGTCTAAAATTTATATCTAGAGGTGCGGAAAAAAAGATCCACTCCCCTTTTCAAATTAAAAAACTGCACCATTTCTACTATGAAGCCTACTTGAAATTTATACAGATCATAGCCTACACCTAGAGTAATTGCTCTTGTAAATATCTTTGTGATCGAGCAACATTCTATGTGCATTGCATATAGGTGAACTCTTAACAAAAATATTTGAGCAAAGAAATTGATTACTCCGAAATTTTTCCAAGTTCAAAATTTATTGCTCATCTTGTTCGTCATCTTCGCTACCTTCTCCTACACTTGCATCCGCCATATCAGACTCGTCTGGCTCAATTCCTTGATCTCTACCTTCTCCACGCAAGGTCTGGTAAGTGTTGCACTAATCGACAGACTTGCGATACAGAGAGATGAGGGTTTGTTCAAGCACTTCAGCAAAAGTTTCCATTAGACAGTTTCATAGTCTTAACATGGTATCTTTAGCACTAGAGTGCCTTACTTTCACATTCTCTTTTACAACTCCCCATAGACCTTTGATAGGTTGCAGCTCGCAATGGTATGGAGGAGCTTTCATGATGGTATGCCCATACTTGCGAGCGATTTCATATGATGCATATGTAATCCGGTCTTGATACCGCTTGGCATGATCAACCAACTGTTTCTTGTGACTTGGCACCTCGTCGCATTGTTGCGTGTCTCACATAATCTTGGGAACCGTACCATTTATTGATCTTCGTTATGTTTCAAGACATTGCAGGAATGGTGTTTTCCTTTCGCATGTGGTACTTTGCACCATCCATATGGCTATGACATGCGCCATGCCTTTCAGAAGTGTTTGGCATAGATCTTCGAATATTGATTCAAATAATTTGGCGTTGAAGTTCCTGTGGTAGTCATGTAGATCGGGCGTTATATTGGCTTCACGAACAGCCTCAGGAAGATCTTTCCAAGCATCATTGTCAGCTACAGGTCTACCAACTTGCTTAGTCGTTTTGCCGCGAGGCAGTCCTTTAACTGGCCACATAAGTAAGCCTTTCTCGCCCTTCACTATTTCAGCACGCAGCTTGTTGTCCTGCCGCTCAACAACGAAGGCACCGAAGATCACCATCATCTGTTTCTTCCAGCATCCTTTACTCTTCCACCATGAGACAACTAGGTCAGCTTTTGCTGGTGGAAAAGATGATAGTAGGACTCGTCCAAAAAAACCTCGGGCTGAATTGGAAGACCATTGCTGTTCAAGTTTGTTAGTCGTTTTTCAAGGTAAATGTGTTGAAACTGAACATTGGCCACGGTGTCATGCAGGATGTTCTGCCTATGACCTTTCCAATAGTATAATCCCATACGACGAAGGTGGTTGCGCAACGTTCGCTCTCCAACAACGTGCCCTTGTGCAAGGAGCAGCTTGCTAAGACTAATCGCAGACATAGGCTCTGCCTTACGGTTGGCCTCGAGCACGATCTCCCAAATTGTCCTTGTGTACTCATGTTCGAGTTCCAATTTTGGACGCCCGATTGCTGATGTGCTGGTAGGTGATTGTTGATGATTGTACATATGAATGGCGTGTTGCGCAACGTCGAGTGACACGCCACAGACCATAGCAAGTAGCTTGCGTAGTTTCGTGCCACGCGTTACATTTGGTAAAACCGTTTTTTGCTTCAAAGAATGAAGTACTTGCATAACGATGCAGTATTCATTGGCCGACATGGCTGCTGCATTACGCTTGGGAGGTGTCCAATCTTCGTTTTACATGATGTTCTTAAGTGGAAGTACTGAAACAAGGTGTCAGGAACACGCTTTACTAAGCTCAAATTTGTGGCTACCTTAGTAAAAAACCATAAAAAACTAGGTAAAGTACTTGTCAGACAAAAAGGGGAGTGTATCTTTTTTTCCGCACCTTTATGGTCAAATAGCTTTTTAATCTATTACCATGAGTTCTGCCTTTTACTAGAACTCCCTTTTCCGTTTTCAATTCATAAGTGCTGTTGTCATGAACCCGATGAATGTAGTAAGCCCCAGTCCAAGTCCATAAAATCTTCCCTGACCAAGAAGTTTCAATTGAATTCCGGTATAGTAACACTTTATCACTGATGTTAAAACCTGGCTGTATTAGATGTCGACGTCTTGCATTTAACTTCCTATCTATTGTTCGCCTTTGTGTTTCTTGTGCTTGGGCAATAGCAACTGAAGCTTCTTGACGTATTTTTGATAATTTGGCTAAAAATTCTTTTACATATTCATTAAACTGTTTCTCGTTCATTTCTTCCGGCATAAATTCAGGTATGTCTTCCATTGTCCTATCAAATGGCGTTACTGCCTTCCTTCCATAGACTAGCTCGAAAGGGGTACGTTTGTGTGACGAATGGACTTTTGTGTTGTAGCTAAAAGTTAAACCTGGCAGATAGCTGTCCCAATCTTTCTTTTGTTCTTTCGTACACTTTTTTATCATTAAGCCAATCGACCTATTGGTGACTTCGCAGAGGCCGTCTCCACTTGGATGGAAACATGTTGTGTAACGGTGGGTAATCGAGAAATTTTTGCATACGGATTCAACTATTTTACTCCTCATGTTCATACCATTATCAGTCAACAAGATCCGAGGTGTCAAATGGACACAAATAATGTTTTCAAAGATAAAAATGGCCAACTCTGAGGCGTTGGCAAGCCTGGTAGGCTTCATGATAACATATTTTGTAAATAAATCACAACAAACAAAAATGTACTGACGCCCTGACCTACTTGGTTGTAAATGTTTAACGTCTATTGATATAAACTCAAACGGCGTGATCGGGGCTGTTATAGGGTGCAAAGGTTCATTTATACTGCGAGGCTTACCAACAACTTGACAATGATGACATGCCTTCAATTTACGTTCTATGTCTACGCGCATACCTTCCTTGTAATATTTTGCTCTAATCCTGTTGTATGTTGCTAGGGGAGAAAAATGTCCTCCTAAAGTATGAAAATGGTATTGATATATAGCATCATCAGCCTGCTGCCGATTCAATACCAGGCATGGTCCTAGAGTGTGACGTCGATATACACGATTATTGTGTGAAAAATAATGCTTGATTTGTGTGGCGACGTAACGTTGTTGTTGTTTGGTAATACTGGGTGGGTATTTCAAAGTATCAAGATAGTACTGTAGCAGACTCAATTTAGTGGGATCCATAATTTTTTTATCTACTGATCACCTAGTAGTACGTTGGCCTCCGCCTTAATTTCACGTTCAAAAAATTCTTGTTGTCGGGTAGTTTTCCCACAACAATAACTGCTCGCAACACAACAAAAACCTGTCGGGCCCCAAAATACAGTGGATATCAAACCCAGGAACCTGGGCATCGCCGTCATATTTGTTTGTTTCCATAATATTTCTACTATGCCATCGTTATCTCTCGAGCAGCTTCTCCTCCTCCGTGGCGCCCTTTGTAAACCTGTGAACCTGAGAACTGACTTGGAAAATGGCATCGTGGCAAGTGATGACCTCGAAGTAATCGAGATCCTTGGCTTCAGCATGGATCCCATTATGGTCATCCGTGCAAAGATTGACGAGTTGCGGCAGCCCGACGCCAATGGTACGTTGGAGACGGAGCTTTCTGTCCTTCGCACCAAAGTCGAAGATCAACTCAGTATGATCGCCGAGAAGCACAACGTCCCAGTTGGCTCTTTGAGCAAGAAGGTGACTGTGCCGCACCTTCACGGCAATAAGCACAAGTGAACAAAGCTTACGCAGGTCTTGTTGACGCGGTACACCGACGCTGGTATGTCTGCTAGATGTAACTATAAATACCTACAACTAATACATATGTATCCATGATATTAGACAAAGAAGAGCTGCGTGCTGACTGAAGCAAGATCAGTCAGATTATGTCAGCGAAGATTGCAGAGTACAGTGCGTTGCCAGATGAGGAGCTGCAGGCTTTGCAGGAAGATGCAGACCTTGTAAATCTGCAGCGTAATGTAAATGGCCCCAACTATACCAATTCGTTGAGGGACATTTATACACAGCTGTACAAAAGTCTCGACCGCAACTTCAACATATTGAAGCAAATGTGCGGTCTGGATGCAATCTGCTTCGTGGTTCTGAAGAAGCTTGGTGGCTACGTGCCTGAGATCTTTCTCCATGGTTCAGGTGATTTGATGGATCATTCTAGATATATAAGAGCTTTTAACTTACAATATATAGACCGAGCACTTCCTTTTTACGCCCTTATGGAAAAAAAACGAAGTGCTCATTACTGGTCGGACTATGGTAGAAAGATTCAAGATGTATTGCTACAAACAGACAGAAAAAGAAGGTTGAAATCTATTTTCACTATATATGCTACGTAAACTCATAACGTTTCTCCAAAAGAAAAAGAAGCAGAAACTGCTGTCAACGTTCTGGTGTCCTCTGCTCCACTCCTCGCACCTGTTTCTTCGGCAGCATCTGCCCTGATTTCTGTTCCCGTTTCCTAGGGCCAAAGAAGTTACATGGCGAAAAAACAGGATCTTGAAAACAAGATTCTTGCGAGGTTGACTGGCCTGTACAGTAAGTGCTTTTAAGATGGACTAGACAATTACTTACTATGATATAGACGCGCTTGATCAAAGCCAGGCTCCTCGCAAGAAATTTCCTTGGAATCTTGTTCACCAAGGGAAGGTCAAGCTTGAAGGTTGGCCCGAAGGTGTTCCCAAAATGACTCCTTCGGCTTGGCCAGCACCTTCGGTAGAGTATGGTGACCTTCGCTAGGAGATTTTTGTGTTGGTTGAAAGCAATCGGATTGTGATTACTTCTTGTGAAGATTCATAAGAATAAGTAAGATATTTCATAAGATCTTTTATGTAGCTTTGCTAATCGATTGACAGAACAAGCAACATTTTTTGCAAATCATTTTAGTATGCGTTTCTCAATCAAATTTGAAGTTACAGGATGCACATGCTTTCTGATGGTTAGCGAGTGCAAGTTATGATGGAGTATACGTGTTGGATTACTTGATACCGCTGTTATACTATCTTACTGAACTCCTGGTATTAATTACATTAGCCCTCGATATATAAACGAACAGTCGTAATCAAGGCTAAGTATAAAGAAGGTAGTTATGTGAAAATCTGAACTGTTTCTTGGGATATGCTCTCGGGATATTATGCATACTATCTCAAAATATTTGTATACAATTGTTTACACATGGACACGGGTTTAACAACTATATGGGACGATCACTTCAGCTCTTTTTCACCACAGCACCATATTTATTTTAGGAATATAAGAGCATCCCCAACAGTTGCGCCAAATCCTAAATTTAGCGCTCCGAAATAGAATATTGTTTTCCAACGGTGTGCTCTATCCTATATCCTAATCTTAAATTTGGGATTTTTGAGGCCGCTCACAGCAAATATAGCGTCAAGCCAGAGAGCGTTCCAAATTTTAAAATCACAGTCAGACCAACCTTGATAGCCACAAAACGCTCTTATCAGTAGTAGTATACTCCCCTTTTCTTTATCAGTATCTGTGACATTTTTTCTTATCGGTATCAGTGACAGTATCGTTATCAGTGGTAATAGCAATGAGTTTATAATTCATTTTTTCTTGGCCGTAATAAAGTTCTTTCTTCATCTTTATTCATCAAAATGTCCACCGCTCCTCACACCACTGCTACCAACGCTACCAACGCTACCACTACCGCACCCATGCCTACCAGAAGATCCACTTGTGGATTCAACTGGACTCTAGGTGAGGACGAGCTTCTTTGCAAGTCCTGGGTCGCAGCATCCAACGATGCCATCGACGGCACTGACCAAGACTCCTCCGCCTTCTGAGGCAAAGTTTACGCTGAATTCCTCGAGAGAGGTGGCGACGCTTCCCGCCGCGATGGCAACCGTTCCTTGTCAAGCAGATGGGGAACCATCCATCGAGAGGTGTCCCGTTTCTACGGCTGCCTTGCGCAGATCCAGAGACAGAACGAGAGTGGCAAGTCCGAGGACGACCAGGTAAAAAAGGGTTAGAATCTAATACCAAAGATGTCTGTACTTACTAGCATTATGAAATAATTGCTTAGTTCAAGGACGCCAAGGAGAAGTATCAGAAGGACACGGGCAGTGTGTTCAAATCGAGCACTGCTACGCCCTTCTGTTTAACCAACAGAAGTTCCTTGTGCAGTACATCAACAAGACGGATGACACCGATGGTGACAGCGACACTGCTGCCGACACTCCTCGCCCAGAAGGCCGCAAAAAAGCCAAGGCTCAGGCCACTGAAGAGCAAGCGTGGAAGCGCAAGCTGGACGAGCTCCTGGAGCTGGAGCAAGAGCAGGTCCGGCTCATGTGCGAAAGAAACCGCTTGGAGTGCGAGCTCGTTGACCGCGGCTATATGCAGCTACGTTTGGCCGACCTCGATGAGGATGCCCGCGAGTACGTCATGACGAAGAGGGCACAGATCCTTGCTTCTGAGCGCGCTTCGCTCGCAGATGCCGCCACAAGAAGAGCTAGAGAAACTTCTGACGAATAAACTTTTTTTTTATAAAAATACTCACAAAGTACTTTGCTTGACGTGACGATAAACGTGTTCGATAAGATCATTCTTGAGCCTATGATGAAGTGAACCATCCTTGATTTCGTCATAGTGCTCCAAGAACTCGCCGATCGTGTTGACTTCCTTGCGTACTACCAACGGAGGTTCTGGTCCTTCGCATTCTAAACCATCGATATCCTCCCTCTCGTCTTCTTGAAGTGTGCGCTCATGCACAATGATCATATTATGCAAGATGATGCACGTAGTCATGACCTTCTTCAGTGTCGACAGCTTCCATAGCTTTGCTGGATGTCGGACAACTGCGAATCTTGCTTGTAGTACATCAAAAGCACGTTCAACATCCTTGCGTGCTGCTTCTTGCATTTTCGCAAAGATCTACATATTGTATTAGAATGTTTGTGTTATTTGGGATGACTATTATTACCTTCTTCTTTTCACCAAATGGATGTGGAATCGTATCGATGAACGCACCCCATGGCGGATAGATACCATCAACCAAGTAGTATCCCTGGTTATATTCCTTGCCATTTACAGTGTAATTAACTGGTGGCAAGAGGTCGGAAGCCATATCACTGAACAACGGCGAACGTTGCAGGACGTTGATGTCATTCAGGGAGCCAGGAAGACCAAAGTACGCGTGCCAGATGTAAGTATCGTAGTCGGCGACGGCCTCGAGGATTATGGTTGCCCCTTTTTCCTTGCCTTGGTACTGGCCTTTCCAAGCCGAAGGACAGTTCTTCCAACTCCAGTGCATACAATCCAAGGAGCCAAGCATCCCCGGAAAGCCTCGTGCCTTGTTCTGCTCCAGAATTCTCTCCAGATCCGCTTCGTTGGGTGGGGAGGTATTCGTTGCCATAGATATGAATAATGGCATCACAGAACTCCTTTAAGCATTCCATGGCGGTGGACTCGCCAAGACGGAGATACTCGTCGACGGCGTCTGCTGTAACACCATACGCAAGCTGTCGGATCGCTGCTGTGACTTTCTGATATGGTGAAAGACCTGGCTTGCGGGTTGCATCGTACTTCTTTTGAAGTAGTTGTTTCCACCGGGTCGTTCTTCTTTCTCTAACTCCGTGACGATTGAGACAAAAAGAGCCCTGTTCATCCGGAAACGGCGACGAAAAGTCTCAGAAGGATACATTGGAGGATCGAGAAAGTAGTCCTTCATTAGTCGATGATGACCAAGGACACGTTCACGATCTGTGACCCGATGGCCAGAAACAGAGCCGCCTCGGCGTCTTGGAATGTCATCATTGTCGCGTATCTTCTGAATGATGCGTCGAACATTGCGCAGGTGAATGCGCTGTAGCTCAGCATCTTCTCTGAACATCTTCATGAGTTTTTCTTCGTCAAGCATGTTGAGGGAACAGATAAGCGGGAAAGATAAAATAGAAAGTCCATCTATCAACGTAGCACAGTGATTTTTATTATAGCGCGAACCGTTGGAAAACCGGTGCTTTCTATGGTCCTGCTATGATAGCGGTGTACCAAATAGAAAATAGAATAGCGCAAACCGTTGGGGATGCTCTAACCTCAGCTTTAGCCTGTACAGCCTCCCGTTTTGCCATCTTTTGAGCTCTTTCATTCTTTCTCTCAGGAGTCCAGAACTCATGCTCATCAGGGTGATCCATATGGTAGCCTAAGCATATGGAGAGAAGTCTACCGCACATGGCATCACACTCTTTTACGAGTTCGTCAACCAAGGTACGTTCCTCAAGAGAAGTTGGTGTGCTCTGTGCAGTCAATCAGGCAATGCGCGTTGTAAGAGCATCATGCTCCTCCCTGAGACGCGTAACACTCTGGACCTTCAAGACCTTTGGATCGGCATGAATTGAATGAAGAGACGAACTCAAGGGTGCAAGCGGCATATCGACATCCGTATCCGCAACCTGATGGTTTTGGACTGGCGTCATAACGGTGGGTCCAGCACCGTGGAGAATGCGCGCTGCGTTCACGGCAATGTTCAAAGCGTCCCCATCCCCATTTAGGTTCAGGTTCTGCATCAACGGTCGCAAATTGCTAACTGTCGTAGCCTGGTTGGCTTGCTGCTGAAGCTGCTGGAGCTGCTGCTGGAGCTGTTGTTGCTGCTGTAGCTGCTGTTGGGCGAACTGCTCCCAAGCGGGTTGCTGTTGCAGCTGCTGTTGCACAAACTGCTCCCAGACGTCATGGACGACTTGAGGGTCAGCTGCTTGCTGTTGCAACGGTTGCTGTTGAGGCGACGGTTGCAGCGAGGCTTGCTGCTGCTGGGTGGCCTGCTGCCCACCAAAGTACATTGGTTGCTGTACCATGGGTGGCAAGGCAGTGTTGAGGGAAAACTGCCCAACAATGAGTGGGGTGGCGACCAGATTGGGGGTGCCGTTGGCGTGGAAACCGTTGGCATTGTTGGTGTTGGCGGTGGCAGAAGTGTTGACAAGATCGTTGACGTTCATGTTGGTATTGGGTGTTGAGGTGAGAGAATTCACGAAAAAAATGAAGTGTTTGGTGTGGTTATGTGTGTGTGTGGACGAAGTAATTCATGAGACTCTTTATAGGAGAGATTTATTCCGGAAAAGAGAGAGAGAAACACAAATTGAAAATAGTCTATTCTTAAGCTACCGCATGTTCCACCAGATACAACTCATTTGTCTCTCGATACCACTGGATACAACACTCTTCCTCCCGATCAAACCGAAATTGTTGAGCATCCTTCTCAATGTTCAACCGTTTTTCTTCCAGCTCAAGACGCCTAGTCTCCAAGTTCAACTGATCAGTTTGAACGTCAACGTATGAGCTTGCAAAATCACGCTTTCTGGTCCATTTCGGTTCATCGTCATCATGCATAACTGGTGTTTCCGTTCTCGAACGTGCTTGTCTTCCAGTTACGATCAGTTCATCAGCTGTCAATCCATCAGTTGGCTCAACAGCTGCTGCTTCTTCATCTCTGATACGTTGAACATAAGCGTAGAAATCATCCACAAGCTCATCTAGATCCTCCGGTTGACGATAGCTAGGACGCTGGGACAAACTGTTCGCTTCAGTCAGTTGACCAGCTGCTTCGTTGGGAGTTTCCAAGTCTGCTGAAGAATGAAGAGGAGCTAAAGTAGATTGCTGAACACTGCCGAATTCTCTTTCAGCTACTGGAACTACGTTGTGCTTGAACTCGAATAAGTCGAACATGTCTTCGAAGAAAGGGCACTCATATTCCTTCCTTTGCATAATGAGTGTCAGTCCAGCCTTTACGTGGGTTTCTGTTAACCCGTATCCAGTTCCCCACTTCATGGCATCCAGTTCGTTTTTAAACTTCCTCAGATATCCAGCGAAGTGATTGCCGGCTGATTTTCGTCCCAAAGAATGTAATTATTGGGGATGTTGACTTTTTCGTTGACGTACTCGGCAAGTTGGTTATGTGCATCGTTTTTTTTTTCAGGCTTTGGCCACCAACTGGCTTGCCACTTGCCGCACTTCCTGTAATCAATTTCAAATTGATAGGGACCTGTAGCCACTCAATCATTGCTTGGTAGTGTGCTCAAACGGTGCGATTATAGGCGCTCAGCTTTTTCTTCTGACCGCTCGCTTTCTGCGCATCATCCTGCGCATCATCCTTGGGATTCACATCCTCCTCCTCAAAATGAACCCTGTCATTCTACTTTCAGTATTTGGAAACAAACCGCGAAATAAACTTTCTTCGACAGTAAACAATACCTTTTCTGCTTACTAGTAGACTTACGACGAGCAGCAGGTTTAGCGTGCTTATTAGAAGAATCTGAAGAAACAGTGGCATCGGATGCACTGACAATGGTATAAGTTAATTGTTCTTGGCATGCCTCAGAAATGGATCATTCGTTTGAATCCAACCTTGAAGCAGAGTGTCTTGCCGAGTGTTTGCGAGAATTAGTCGCACTTTGTTTTCGGGTTTGTGTCATGACGAGGATGAATTAAGCGTAAAAAAGATATATCAAGCAGAAGATCTCAACTAGCAAAAAATAATCCCAACTAGCAAAAATGGACCCAACTAGCAAAAATTTCCCAACTAGCAAAAATCAGGGCTCAACTTTGAAACCCCCTATTATGTCTATACATTTGTACCGCAAGGAAGCATCCATATACCTATAGGAGCAGGCCAATAAGTTGTCAAACTAAACCTCGTACCTTTTCAACTAAGCGAGTCTATGTACGAAATGTATTGCATAAAGCAGTGAATTAACGCTTACATCGCTGAGACATCTCTGTACAAATCTACATGGTTAGCATTATCTGTTAATACTAGCTTCAAGTATCCTACATAAAATGAGATTATTGAAGATTATAACATTTTGTTTATGGTACTACGTATAATCGAGTTATCATGCTACTACGTATTTAGGAAAGTAACAGCGCAAAACTTGGTAAGTTATCTTCCATATTTTGCCGATGCAAATTATAGCAGATTTAACTCTGGATATAGGCATACTGTACATGCAACATAGTTCTAGTGTTGTGGTGTAGTCGTGTTATGAAGCTACCACAAACTGTTGTTACTGCGACAAGAACTTATAGGGAAGTTGCTATTGAAATGTAAAAAGGAAATTTAAAATATAAAAGAAAAGGGTTAGTTCGTTCTATAAGGCGTTAATATGTCACGCAGGAGTTTTCGATTGGGCTTATGTAATGCCAACTGCGATGTGGTTTTTAGTCCTACGTGTTGAGAACAGCAGTTCCTCGGAACAAGCTTATGAGTCTCGGTAGGATATAAGAGTCTTAAAAAGGATAGTCCGGTGATCGGAACACAAGAAAAATAAACAATTGCAAACTAATTGTCAAAAAGTGAAAGAGAAAGAGAACTTGGTTTTATTGAAAAATCAGAATTTGGCTATTTATATGGTCTAACTAATGTAATGTCTAACTATGCATCGTAGCTGAGTACATTGCAGGGTGAATTTGGATATCTTTTCGTTGCCTGGCTAAGGGCATTGTTACTGTCTATATTGTGAAGTTACTTGTGAAGAGGTCGCGTAATTTTTAATGGCATTGCGTTACCATGGACGGTGCGTTGTAATGGTGCACTGTGATCTGTTCTGCTCAACGGGGCGGTGTTTATTTTTACAAGCTAAATGTAAATTTCGAAGAATGGTTCTAAGTAAACTCTTGCCTTGGTATTAACCTTTTTTAGTCACTTGTTGAAGTCTTGTCAATGTGTATACTAGAATATCCACTGCCTTAAGTACTGCTATTTATTGTTCGTAACAATATATTTGAATCTTTTTTTTTTGTACTAATAGTTATATATATCCTTGATAACTTTGAAGAGGGAGCAAAGAAGAAAGTCAAGAGGGCTATTTTCCCATGCCGTTCAAAAAGCGGCGCCACATCTCCCCTGGGTAATCAAAAGTGCACGTCCCGTGCAGCAAGCTCGGCAGGCAATCCTTTACCAACCGTGGTATTGAAATAGTTGTTCACTAGGGTTCTCAATTGGACATCTTGTGCAGCGTAAACGTCATGTAGGTGGTTGGCTATATACAAAAAGATCGTCTGTTGTCGGACCACTTCTTCAGGAATGGCGAGCAGGACTGGATATAATCATTCAGAGATGCGAACGGCGAGTAAACGACATGTGGTTCCGAGGTCGCGGTTACATTTGCATAGCCATTGGTGTTGTAATGCGATTTTATGAATCAAATCGTAATAATAGGTGTTTTCAAGCTCATATTGTGTGACTTCTGGATATAGAGGAGGTGGAGTAAAGTTAGAATCGTATCTTCTCTCGATTACGACTCCAGCTTGGTATTCCGGTGACAAGTTCGGTTGGTTAACTCCAGGAATATATTTTGGAATGGCATCATTGGCCAACATATCGTCATCCACATCCATGGATCGAGCTTCGGTTGATGGTGGTGTGGGATATGGAGATAGATTGTAATTGGGTGGTTGTTTGTATGGCATATCCAAGGTGGGTGTTTCAGATACACGAGAGTCTAGGAATAGAAATGACTCGGAGGCTCTGGATACAGGAGAATAGACAGAGCTAGACAAAGGTGTTTTAATGTGATTCATTGTAGAAGTTGAAGGTGGAAATTAATGTTTATTTGAGAACTGGGGTGTATCGATATTTATACTTCTTGATTTTGTGGAAAACAACTCTTCGTTGTGATTATATTTCGTCCATTGTATTATGGAGCTGTTGCTTGTGTCTTTGAGTGATTCTATGCAGTGTTGAAACATGGATCGTAACAATTGCTATCGCGTTGTAGCAGGGAATGGGGCGATGTAAAAATTTACAATGGGTTGTTACCATTAATGGAAGTTATAATTGTGGTACCAAGTTGCTATGGTCCCAATAGTTGACCAAGGGAGGTTAGGTCGTTTCTCTTAGTAGTGACAGTTTGGACAGATATTATGATTTGACACAGATTAAAATGTATCAAAGTAATTTAGCCAAGGTCCTCACTTTCTTGGTAACCATTGTCTGGCCTCGACTCAGATACACTTGAGGCAAAGAAGATTTATGTAAACATAGATAGCAACCTTTTATCTTATATACTGCTTTGATAATTAAATATATTTAATATATATAATACTACGTCTCTTTTTCCTTGAATTATTGGGGACCTTGGCTTTGGCGACGGCAGAGGATCTCCATTTCGATGCTCTCAGAAAGAGCGCGACTGAATCCATGGTTGGAGTTCATCATTGGTAATTGTGCTGTGTTGTTTTCGTCCATCATATCGCACAGTATGAGGCGACGCATCTGGTTATCTGCATGATCCACAGTGTTTCGGAATCTTGGATGTGTGAACATGAGTTGAGCGGCCTTGGAAGCAATATACTTCCTGATTTGTTTGATCTGCTTATAGATTTGTTCATAAATCCCTAGTCGTTGTAGCAGAAGCTCAACTTCCAAATACTCGAATGTACGAGCCTCATCGGTAGTGGGGGTATCAGAGGGAAGGATTTCCCTCAACAACTGCATAACATCAGGTTGAGTTCCATCTGCTAATTGGAAGAGTTCTTCTGGGAGTTGGGGAAGTTGCATGTTAAAATCCATTGTTAAAGAGAAGCTGTGAAAGTTGGTTTGAATAAAACGTTGGGGCTTTTATAATACTTTAATCTGTTCCCATGTATGGTATTTGGAATCGGTTTCCCTTCAAGTGCCTTTAACTTGTATCCACTCTTTTTGTCTATGCTAGTAATTCTGAATGGTCCCATATAGGTATCCATCAATTTTCCAGAATACGAAGTATCCAAGAAATTTTTATATACTAACACTTCGTCGTTGATTTCGAAAGGTGGCACTTTGAGGTGTTTGCGTTTACTAAACAATTTCTTTTCAATAGCGCGTTTTTGATTTTCCTGAGATTGAGCAATTGCGTGGGCGGCTTCCTGCCTAATTTTGTTTAAGGTGTCAATATGACGTTTGAATTGATCTTCCACATATTCAGGTTCAGAGCCTGCAGAATCAGAGTTTTCTGGGGCCACATCTTGTTCTATGGCACGGTCAAAGGCAAACATTGAGGTCCTGCCAAAAATTATAAAGAATGGTGATACTTTGTGAGAGGAATGTGGTCGACTGTTGTAAGCAAAAACGGCTGAACTAAAGTCGTTCTCAAGCAACCACCACACTCTTCTGGACGAAAGTCCAAAAATAGAAATTGACTAGCCTAATTTGTTGGTCATCCGAATGGATGGCTTGAGAGGCGTTGGGTCGACCAAAATTTCCTAATTCGTGAAGATATCCAAGAAGTCAACAGTTATCGATCAAAAGTAGCCGTTTGGCCGTGAAAAAGAGGTATATAGACCATATTCTATATATTGATGATGCTCCAGATGTCAGAGAATATAAATAAGATCCAAAAATAAAAGAAACCATACGTTATTATTATTTTTACGTTACTTACTATGCGCGACAACTTCATACCCTACGTCTATCCCGTTGCTTCTCAAGGTAACCGTGAAGGTTCATCGAGTTCTTCTGCACCAGTACCCTCTCAACAAGGAGCCCCATCAACCAATGCTGTCGTTTCGCCGGTGGTTCCCCAACAGCACTCGGTCCATTCGATGTCACTTTCATATCCTGCCAATGGATCTTGGGATGAACCAAACTCGCTTCAACAGGATCGTCAGTATCCACACTACTCGCCTGGGGAAAGTTCCTCGTCTGTGCCTCCTCCCCATCTGACACTGCCAACACAGCAATCATGGGTGAGCTTGACGCAGCATGACATCGAGCAAAGCATATTCAGCAACGTCGACTCTGACAGCGACAGTGATTCCGGAACAAACCGACATCCATGGACGCTTCAAGAAATCAACGAGTTGATCCGGATGAAGCAATTAGAGGAAAGAGCGCTTGTCAGTGCCATAGGAAAAGTGGCGAAGGGGAAGGTTTGGGAAAGAATAGCCGCCGCGATCCACTTGAAGAACCCCTTTGTATCCCGATCCAATGAATCAGTTCGCAAGAAGTGGGAATCGCTCCTAACAACATACAAGAGAATTCGTGATGGAGGTTCTACTGGTGTTGGTGGTGGCCCTGCTGGGGAAAGATATCCCTGGTATGATGCTCACTGCAAATAATTTCGATGGTTAAAAGTGGTTACAGTGGTGAAACATAAGCTTTTTAACCACTTGTACTACCATTTTTAGTAACTCAAGTGGTTAAAAAGCTTATGATTAACCACTTTGAAAAATTATTCACCAAAATTCACCAAAAATTATTTGCAGTGGCTATGTTCGCGTATCTTGGTGGTAGTGCAGGTGTCGAGACAAGGTTTACAGTTGACTCTGGTCATCAAGGCCCTTTGGTTCGAAGACGTACAGACGGCGACGAGACTGAAGTACAAGCACAGGAACGGCCGGCGCAGTGACGTAAGACCTTTCGGGAAGAGCTACTGGAATCCCATGAGCGCTCCAGTGAAATGCTGTTCACGAGGCTCGATGAAATCTTTATGAAGATAACCGAGCAAGAGAAGCAGCTGGATGATGCGCGCGAGGCCGCTGACGAACGACGCTTCCAGGAGCAAATGCACATGGTAAAGGGGATCGAGATGGAGAAGATCCGCGCCCAAGCTGCCTCAGAGGAAAGGATGCTTCCCTTAGTTGCAGCACTTAGTGGTAGAAGACGAGTTGATGGGGATGGTGGTGAAGAAGAGCATAACAGTGATGAATAAACGCGCTTTTTTTGTCATTAAAATACTTTCCGTATCTATGTCTATGATAAAAAAAGAAGTTATATAAGTACGTAGCTGTACGAGATCATGATGAGTTGTCAAGATGCATTCAGTAACTTCATTCGAAGAGTGTCATTGCATAATTATGAAGTAAAAGAGCTTCTACCCATATACTGAGTACAGACTGACTACACAGCAAGAAATATGTGTGTACGTTTGACAGAAATAAGTGTGCACTTTTGAAAGGAAGTAGGAGAACTTGAAAGAAAAAAAAAACAAATAGTTGATGACGTGAATTGTGACAACATTTTAAATTCATGCAGATTACCTGCTATACAAATGCTACTCGGCATAATGCCAATTACATCTTGTTGGATACTGTAGTAATAGTATTTATATTTTATATCTTGCTAATTATAAAGTATGTATACATATGTGTACTATCTACGTCGTCGAGCCTCGAGATCATCCTTAAGCCTATCTCGCGGGATTTTACCACGCCTTAACAGATCCGCTACTTCCTCCCTGGAAAGAGAGTCTGGAAAGTCTTGTTCTAATATCGATTCAAAACTGCCTACAAACTCTCGTTCTTGCATCGGTTGGAATACGCCGGCTTGTTCTTGCAATTGCTGCTGCAATTCACTGCTCGTGCTCGCATTGTCATCGTCATCGTCGTCTACGTTACTGTTGCTGCTCGAGTCAGAGTTTTCGCCTTCAGGATTACGGTGGGCGTCGACTTGTTGGACTGTCACACGACTTGAATCATTAAGTGTCTGGTCAACATCGTCGATATTTACAGGAAGATTGTTGCCAGGTCTGTCGATACTAATATTGTGTAAGATGCAGCAAACATATATCGTAAGCGTAAGATCGAGTTCGGAATGCTGGTACAGGTAATGCTTCAAGAAACGCCATCGCGCAACAAGGCCAGAGAAGGTGCGTTCAATTCGCATGCGTTGCGATGAGTGCATAAAATTGAATTGCTTCTCTGCCGGGTCACTGGTTTCTTTTGCGTATGGGGTGATCAGATATGGTCGAAGGGGATATGCAGAATCTACACATAAATATACTATATAAATAAATATACACTATTAATATGTTAGTACGTACCAGCAATGATATAAGATCCGTTAGGACACTTTTCCTCAGGTCTATTCTTGAGGTCCTCTGCAAGCGAACTTCTGGAAAAAACTCTGGCATCATGAACACGGCCTAGAGTTATACAAAGTAATTAGTGAAGATATATTTATATCATTTATACTAATATGATATACTTTACCTGATTCTCCAGGAAAGGCATATGTGATATTCAACAATAAGAAGAGGCAGGTAAGTGACGAGACTCAAGTAATGACTGATTTATTTCATATGTTGAATCATCACTTTAAATAATAAAAGCTTATTCTCGAGGGGTTGGATCATTGACATGGTTGTAAGGCACATGAACCGCTGTGGTAACCAGGGTTATGTGGGTTTCACTAAGATAGGCAAGGTTATTACGATGAACGCATGTCAAGACAGGGATGTGGCTGTAGATCGGAAAATTAAAGTAACCCGTTGTCAATAAGCAAACAAGGGTAAATGATGCATAAGCCATAATCATGTTGTGGATACAACAGCATATAAGATGCGCGTATCCGCATCACAGACGGCCAGTAGGTTCATCGAGTTATGGTTCTTGCGATCCATGTAAGCGACATTACTGTGGGCGGGTTTATGAATAACAACCAGCTTGCCATCCATTGCCCCGATAACGTTGGTCAACCTCGGTCTCTGGACTATACGAGTCCGATCACTTGGGACCAGTACATTCGCAAATTCGTCAGCAATTGCTTGGACTTCTTGTGCAGTTGCAGGCCAGCGAATATACCTACCATGAACATTGATCATGGCCTTCACAAAAGTTTTTGTAAAGTTACGGTACGATCCTTGGGACAAGCCAAAAAAGTTCTTGAATGCGCGGTACCCAAGATGTGTGTTTGCATATCGCCATAGTACACAGGCAACTTGCATATACACCGGCGTTGCATTTATGGCAGTGGTCTGGTATAACGGATCAGATGACAAAGTGTTTACCAGCCACTCAAAAGTTGCCTTGTTCATTCGGTAGTGAGCCTTGTAGCTGTCTCTTGGGTTATCATCGTCTTGAAGGCCGGGGTGCTCAACTGCCCAATAGTGGTAGTTGGCCTCCTTGTTTTGTCGTTCGGCCCGGAAGTGGTGTGGCGATCCAACGTATGCATACGTTTCAACTATCATGCTCATTGAACGCAATGCCGTTGTTGCCATTCCAACTAACAATCGCATATATACTCGGCGTCTATGCTGCGCTTGCTGGTGACGACGTTTACGTTGTTGCTGACGGTATGCTTGTAATTGGTTGAGATGATCCATGATAAAAAAATGTGTATATATTACTTCAAAAATAATACCGTATATATATATCTTTTTTTACTGTACAGCGCTTTCCAAAATAAAAACCTCGAGCGTTTACTCATAAGATCTTACTAATGTGATATCGTCCGCAGCTTAATACCTTTTTCAAGTGATGATACGAGTAAAGACACACACTTTTCAGTTACTAAATACGAGAGGTATGCCGAATCGCTTGCATAATACATGTGTTACATGTACATTCCTTTTTCGATGAAGTGGATTTCCTTTTTCTCTTTTGACCTCAGTACGGAGCATCGTTTCATTCCTCCGTACTTCTTGCCCAATTTGATTCCATCGGCCAACCCCGCTTTGGAAATTTTTCTTCGGTGTCTGAAAAACCTTTCTAAAAACAGCTCTACCGGAAGAGTTTGGTGGATGCTTGAGAACGACTTAAGGTAACTATCCCAGTTATCCTTTTCTTCTTCTGGAAGCTTCTTTAAAATAGAGTTTATGTTCTTATTCATACGTTCACAAAGACCGTTGCTCTGAGGGCGATATGGGTGAATTTTGACTAGTTTAATGGAAAGGTTTTTACACACGGCGTCGATAATTTTATTGGATAACGGTAGACCATTGTCATATGTTATGACCTTGGGACATCCATGGATACAAAATACATCATCATGCAAAAATTGATATGTTTCACACGCATTTGCAAATCAGGTTGCTTGGGCAACACAGAATTTGGAAAAGTAGTCAATTGCCACATAAATATACTGCTTGCCAGTGCGGCTGATATGTTGATGTTTGATGTCCAAACCGATGTGTCTAAAGGGTTCAGGTTTATTTACTGGAACTGGATGTAAAGGTTCTTGTAATAATTGAGGTCCAGATTTTTGACAGCGTGGGCAGGATTCTATGGCTTCCTTGATGTCTTTCCGCATGGTAGGCCAGTAGTATTTAACTTTGATACGGTTGTAAGTGGAGAGAAACATCAGATGTCCACCCCACGGATGAAAGTGATATTGATAAATCGCGTTTATGGCTTCTTGCTCTGAGAGCACAAGGCGGGGAATTGGTAATCCTCGTCTATACAATCTTTCGTTATAGACAAAATAATGCTTCTTTTGAGTGTACAAATAACGTTGCTGTTGCTTGGTAATTCCAGGTGGGTATTCCAAGGTAGTGAGATAGTATTGTAAATGAGATAGCTTTGTTGGATCCATTGCTTTGATTAATGTTTATTGATAGAATTTTGATGCAGAGAATAATTGAATATGGATCGGGTATGTATGTTTTGATTGGTATTGTATAATTAAAATTAGGAAAAGAATATATGGGTGGGTTTATGTATCGGCGATGTGAGATAGTTATCGAGGGTTAAGTTTTAAGGTGAGATCTTTATACTAAATGGTCTTGCTTTTCTTTAATATCCAAGTCTAGAGAGGAAATCAGCATTGGTGTTTGACTTACCAGCTTTGTGTTTTACATTAAACGAATATTTGGATAAAAGGGATATTCATCGTGCGTAGATCCCTTCGGGTCTTGGTGTATTGAGTAATTCTTTAATGCTGGCATGATCGGTGTAAACGGTAAAAGTGTTGGATAGGAGGTAAGGTCGAAGAGTCTTTACTGCCCATACTAGGCCTAACATTTCAAGCTTTGTGCTTCCATATGAGGCTTCCGCGCCTTTTAATCCTCGACTTTGGTATAATACAACTTGTTCGTGGTAGTTCGTGTCTCTTTGTGATAATACGCACCCTAAACCTTGTTTTGAGGCATCAATGGTAATTTCAAATTTCTTTTCAAAATCAGGACGGATAAGGATAGGGCTACTACAGAGACACTTTTTCAAGGTCTCAAACGCTGTAGTTTCTTTTTCCCCCCATGGAGGTCGATTCTTGGTCTTCATTTGGTTGTGTAGCGGTCTAGCAATTGCTGCAAAATTTGTGATGAATCTTCGGTAATATGAAGCCATTCCAATGAAGCTTCGGACTTGTTTTACTGTTTTTGGGATTGGTAACTTCACTACCTTTTCTACTTATTCTGGGTCAGTGTGTATTCCTTGGTCACTGATTACATAGCCAAGAAATCTAAGTTTTCTTTTAAAGAAATGACATTTACTTGGACTAAGTAATAGTCCTGAAAATCGTGTGCAGGCAAAAAGTTTAGCGAGATCATGTAGATGTGTCTTTACTGAATTGCTGCAAGTAATTGAATCATCCAAGAAGTTTTGAATTACTTCTGCTGATAGAAGAGATCTATAGCATATTTCCGCTGCTCTACTATACAGGGCTGGAGATACTGATAATCCCATTGTAGCTGTTTCTTGAGTAAAGGTTCCAAAGGGGGTTACAAATCCAGTAAGTGGTTTGGATCGTTCCGTTAATGCTATTTGCCAAAATGCTGCTGAAACATCGCATGTACTAAAGATCGTAGCACTGCCTTGGGCATCCAGGATATCATCGATTCTTCCTATTGGATAGGCATCCTTTCTTAATTGGCTATTAAGTTTTCTGTAGTCCACTACTAATCGATAACTCTTTTTATCTTTCTTCTTGACCATTAGGACAGGGGAAGCCTAAGGAGTACTAGAGGGTTTAATTATTCCTAATTTGCATAACTGATCGAGTTCTATTTTCAAGTGTTGCTTTTCAATTGGCGCTATACAATAAGGTGTAGATCTGATAGATGTAGTACCCTCTTCTACTTCAAGATCATATTCTAGACGGTTACATCTGCCTATTTTATCACCTGTCCAGTTAAAAATGTCCTGATACTGGGTAACTAGTGCTATAAATTCTTGATGGGTTTGCTAATCTACTTCTCCTATATTCAGCATATCTTTTTATTCTTTGGTGAGAGGAGGTTGTTGTATATAGGAAATTTTATGCTTCAGTTGAACTTCCTCAAGATTTGGTACATAATAACCTTGGCAATCTGAAGTGACAGGTAGTAAATTACCTAAATGGGTACCTGATGGCAAAAGGCACAATTTATCGGCCATATTTAATATAGTCACCTTGTATGATTTTTCGTTTTCGAATAGAATTCCACTATAAACGTTGTTATGACGTTTTTGGTTCTCAAGGGAAGCTGATAGTCGTTGTGACACTAACTTCCTAATTAAGTTCAGATAAATGTCAAGTCCAGACATATATCAAAATCCAAATACTTGCCAAGATCCAGATTCTGTCCGATATCCAGATATGATCGAAAACCTATATTTTATAAAAAGTCCAGATATAAGAAATTGTATAGACTAGATAAGTGTCTGAGGAAAGGTATAAATAGAGCGTGTCAGTTATCTGTAAAGCTTAGTTCTTCCCAACATAAAGTTTTCTCTACATAAACTTCTTTTTATCTTGACCTTATCTGTCCTATCTCAACGAGAGTCGACAATTTGATAATTCCTTTTTAGGATATTACCGCAGTTTGGCAACGAATATAAGACCAATTCTTGAAGAACTCCTGCGTATATTAACACTAACTTTCATAGGTTACTAACTCTTACATAGAATCTTGATAAGAAATAATTTGAGACAATTCGTTATTGTCAAATTTTAGTTGTGTCCAAGTCATACAAAAACCGACATAACATCTTGGTGCTCACTACAGGGGCAGTTTAAAAAAGTAAAGTGCTCTTGCTAATTAAGAATATAACTCGATATTCCGTCACATCGCCGACATCGACATAAATTCAGAATAACCCAAACGAAGGCTAAAACTAAGGCTAAAAAGAAGCGAACAAACAGCATGCCAGAATCATCTGAAGAAATTAAGAAAGAAATTGTAACTACAGGACAAGTCACAACAGCACCATCACCTGTGTTGGTTAGCACTAATAGCGCATGCTTTAAACCTAAGCTGATCGACTTCTGTGGTTATGAAGGCGAAGACTTCCGCCATTTCAAAGAAACGTTAGAATCTTATTTTATAATTACAAATGTATCGGACAGTGCTCGTAAAGCCGATATTTTAATGGCTCAGTTAAAGAAGTATGCTCGAATTTACCTGCAAGTCAAAACAAGAACCAATCATAAACTCAAGGTTCAGTACGATGAGCTCATTAAACTTCTCGAAGAAGAATACCTCACCGAAGACATTATCGAGCAATACAAGGATCCGTTCTTCAGATTAAAGCAAGGAGAAAGTGAATCACCGCGTACCTTTCTTGCTCGAGTTTATCAAGGAGCTGAGCTAGCTAATTTAAGTGGAAGAGAAGGCGCTATTCTAGTAGAAACACAATTTAAGAACGGACTTTTGCCACGTGTGAGAAAACACTGCCAAACGCAGAATGCCTCTAGTTTTGATCAATATAAATTATGTGCTTATGGGTATTGGAGAGGACAGCATGGAACAGTATTGTATCCTCAAGATAATCCATTTGTACCTATGAAAGAGGAAGAAAAAATACCTCCGGCATGGTATGATAGACTTCCTCCGTCTAAAGATGCATTAGATCGAGCTAGAGCTCATGCACTTCGAGTACCCGCTTATAATCCAGGAACTGAATCGCCCACAATGGAATCCTTAACCCGACAAATGCAAAGCCTTGAATTATATCAACATGAATCGACTAATAATGCATATGGTGCCTCTGTCCATCAACGTCCGCAATTGGGTCACCATGGTGATAGTGAACTTGAAGCGATAATTCGTAGGATAATACAAGAAGAAAATAGGAAATCCGTAGACTTCCGCAATCAGAATTATAATCGCCCACGTCGCTTTAATAACTATAGGCCGCAATATCAGAACAATTATAGGAATGGTAGAATAAATGAGGAGCCAGTTGCGCGTGACACTCAACCCAACCGTCAAAACAACTATAGAACGAATCACCCATCCGGTTTCCAGCAGAATTACTCGCCTAACAGAGAACAGTATCGAGCCCGCCCAAACTCGCCCGCAGGAACTATAGCTGCTTTGGTGGAAGAAGAAGAGTTCAAGCTTCCACAGCAAAAATATACGTCTTTAGGCTACGGAAGCAATGAAGAATATGACGAATATTTCGAACTTGAAAGGAACGAGTATGACGAAGATGAAACTGACGAGTCAGATGACGAAGAATTTTATCAGACAGAAACTGAGGAATTATTTCCTGCTCGTGAATTGCGACCAAGAAATGATTCAGGTAAAGTAAAAAAGATTGACAATCCGTTAAAGAAAGTAGCCTTCCAAGAATTACCTTTACGACGCAAAAAGAAAAATCGGGACAACTACACAACAACAAATATCGGAAGGACAGTTCCGACCGTCACACATGAAATTGCAGCGAATGGAAATACTCCCCCAATTGCTAACATGGAAATAGACCCCAAGGAAAGGGAGAATTTACCACAGCCGCCTCCAGTAACTGCCTTTGGTAAAACGGGATTTACACGCGAAGAAACGCCTATTTGGCGAGCCACTACTAAAAAGGCGCCTGTTGGTAGGCAATGGACTAAATTTAGGAACGAATTTGAAAGGATGGATTTAGATTCCCCCTCTTCTGATAATACTACCCGAATAAGTCATAAGACAAATACTGAAGTAGTCGATTTGACAAAACCTCAGCGAGGAAAAGATAAGGTTTCACGACCGAAGGCTCCTCAAACATCGAAGAAGACACCGGGTCCAAAGAAAAGTACTAAGGCGCCTGCTAAACGACGAGCTGCAGGTGGACGCATATATACAGCGGCACAAAAGAAAATTCCTTATAATATTTCAGCCGACGTTTTAAACAGATCTGCTGATATAAGTGTAGGACAATTGATTTCTATTGCCCCCTCTTTGAGAAGACACTTAATAACGGCTTGTAAAGAATCAAGGACGTTGGCTGTGTTAGACAATCAAGGGCCAGATCTTACATCATCATATACAACGGCTCTTTATGCAAACTTTGTGATACACTCCGTCCCAGTCAAGGCGCTTATTGATTCAGGCGCTTCAAAGACTTGCCTTTCAAAAGCATTCATAGACCGTCTTGGACTACGAATTACGAATCCATCTACTGCAGTATTTTTATTAGGAAATGGCGATCGGCAAGCCTCCTTGGGCTCTATTGCTAATGTACCACTGAGGCCTAACTCTTCAGACCCAGTGCCCATAACCATTGAGGTACTCCCAGATTGCCCGGTGGATTTGATTGTTGGAAATAATTGGTTATCAAAGGCTCGTGCTCGCATTGACTACGAGTCCAAGAAATTATGGATAAATCATGGTATAACACGATCGATTCCTATAAGCTGCGAAAGACAGTCTCCTAAGGGAATTGCTTATACTTCAGTAGAAAACACAGAGGAAGAATCAGATTCAGAATATTCAACAGACTCATCTAGTGATTCCGAAATTATTATGGGACCAGATGTAGAGTTTGAATCTGATAGCAAACATTCTTCACCGTTAGATGAAATGTTGGCTTCAGAATATTGGCTGGGTGAAGAATTATTTACCATAAAAGATGATATTCCTTTGGATACCAACTTTTGCGACGATAAAATAAGAGTTGACACCAGAGAAGATATCCACCTAGAGCCAGATTCTTATTATACATATGAGGTTCCAATAAGTGAACAAATATATAATACTTATGTGTTCGAAAATAACGGAACCTTAGGACTTGGAATAGATGTGTATAGTGGAATCCTGTACGAAAACGAAAATTCCTACCGTGTAACGATTTTGAATATGTCAGATAAGCCTGCCACCCTAAAAGCAAATACGTTTTTGGGTAATCTCGTACCTGTTACCAACGATTGTCAAGGGTACCACTTACCAAACCTTGAAGACTTGAAACATGGTGATGGAAAGCTAAAGTACAGTTTCCCACCTCTGACTCAAGAACAGGTAGACATGGTCGAAATAGGAAATGTAGACCCTCAAACGCGACAAGAATTCCTTGCACTACTAGCATCGTATCAGGACATTTTTGATTGGGATGGTCAGACACTCGGAAGAACGACTAAGCTGACCTATACCATACCCTTAAAAGAGGATGCTGTACCAGTACGAACACGACCATATCGGATGGCTCCAGTAGAAAAAGAATTTTTGAAGAAGGAGCTTGAGCGCATGTGTAAGATGGGAATTATTAGACCCTCGGCGTCTCCATGGGCGTCTCCCATTATTTTGGTTCCTAAGAAGGATGGTACATACAGGTTGACGTGTGACCTGCGTTTACTTAATAAGCAGCTTCGTCAAGACAGTTTTTCGTTGGGAAGAATCGACGATTTACTAGATCAATTGGGTAATGCCTCTATATATTCAGTATGTGATATGTCAAGAGGTTATTCACAAGTCCCTTTATCCCCAGGAATTAGTACTGAATGCACAGGATTCGTATGTTGTTTAGGAAGTTATGAACACTTGACACTTCCACAAGGTCTTAGCACCTCAGTCAGCTGTTTTTCACGTTTGGTTAGTATTTGTTACCGTGCATTATTATCATCAGCAAACTCGCCGCAAACAATGGTGGCATATTTAGATGACCTGAATGTATTTTCGCACAACAAAAAGCAACATTTACATGCCTTAGCAAAATTATTCGCCTTAACAAGATATGCAGGCTTGGTATTTAGCCCGCGCAAGTGCGCTTTCTTTAAAGATAAGCTTAAGTTCCTCGGTTATATCGTAAGCAAGGACGGGTTACAAACAGACCCTGAAAAAATAAAGAAAATTGCATCACTGGAACAACCGAGAACTGTGAAACAAGTAAGGAGCTTCATAGGAATGGCAAGTTACTACCGGCGTTTTGTGGAAGGTTTCAGTAAGATATGTCGACCGCTGCATAACCAGACAAAAAAGGATCGACCCGCTTGGGGTCCAGAAGAAACCTCTGCATTCGAAGAATTGAAAAGGAAATTGTGTACAAGTCCAATTTTAGCGCATCCAAACTTCGATGAGAAATTTGAGATTCAAATTGACGCAAGCAAACAAAGTTTAGGTTGTGTCCTATCACAGCGCGATAACGAGAACCGAGAAAAGGTTATATTATATTTAAGCCGTGGATTGAAGGGTTCTGAGAAAAATTTTAGTGCAACGAAGTTGGAGATGCTTGCGCTAGTCTGGAGTATTCGCAAACTTCGACCATATTTGTTGTCAAAACCATTCATTGTGTATACGGATCATGCAAGCATAAAAGGACTACTAAATACGGCACGACCTGAAGGTATAGTGGCACGATGGTTAGTTACCTTAGGTGAATATATTTTTGAAGTACGGCATCGATCAGGAAAGAAGAATTCCAATGCAGATTTTCTTAGCCGGTTAGGTTATTAATGCTGTTGCTAACCGATATAATATCGAGTTCCACTTCTGCTATCGACTCAAAAAAAAAAAAAAAAAAAAAAAAATATGATTATTTACTGACTAGTACGGGATGTCGTTAAACTCACGCGAAAAATATCAACAATGGACCAGCACGGGATGTCGTTAAACTCATGCGAAGCAATTGACAAACTTACCTTAAATAACTGTTAAATCCGATATAAGCATAATCTGTGTCACCAATACTGTCTACAAGGAATCAATGCAACCTTATAATTAATAACTTGGAAATTGACTTTTAATCATAGCTCACTCGACTTCAATATCAATTTAAGAGACAGCATGGACCCAGTTAAACTATCATTATTGCAATACTACCTTGATACCTTGGAGTATCCGCCTGGAATAACTAAACAACAACAACGTTACATTGCTACACAATGCAAGCATTATTTCACGTGTAATGAACGCGTGTATCGACGCCACACATCTGGGCCACGTTTAGTTTTGACACGCCAAGAAGCGGATAATGCAATATATCAATACCATTTTCATCCCTTAGGAGGACACTTCTCTCCTTTAGCTACTTATAATAAAATCCGCGCCAAATACTATTACGAAGGTATGCGCGTTGATATAGAACGAAAACTAAGAGCATGCCATCATTGCCAAATGGTAGGAAAACCACGTGGGATAAACGAACCACTTCATTCTATATCTGTAGTTCCCACGCCATTTGAATTCATATCCATAGATGTCAAGCATCTACAGCCGAGTAGGTCAGGACATCAATATATTTTTGTTTGCTGCGACCTATTTTCCAAATTTGTTGTAGCAAAACCAACTAGACTTGCAAACGCAACAGAACTCGCCGAATTCCTTTTTGAAAACATCATTTGTATACATTCGACACCAAAAATATTACTAACCGATAATGGAACGAACATGCGAAGTAAATTGATTGAATCTGTATGTAAAAACTTCTCCATTACACACCGCTTCACGACGGCTTTCCATCCGCAAGGCAATGGACTCTGTGAAGTCACCAACAAATTCATTGGATTAATGATAAAGAAATGTACAGACGAACAAAAGAAAGATTGAAATAAATATTTACCGGCTCTGGTATATGCATACAATAGTAAAGTGCATTCGGCTCATAAGCGTACCCCGTTTGAGATTGTTTATGGACGAAAACCGTCATCTCCTTTTGATCGGGTCATGGAGGATATACCTGAATCTATATCTGTAGATATGGATGATAAACAATTTGATGAGTATATGCAAAAATTCATTCACACGTTACTAACGATAAGACGAGAGGCTGCTGATGCTATTGCTCAAGCCCAAGAAACGCAAAGACGAACAATAGATAGAAAACTAAATGCAAAGCGGCGACATCTTATTCAACCGGGTTTCAATATTGGAGACAAGGTGCTATTGTATAAGAATTCCATTGAAACGTCTTGGTCTGGAAAAATGCAGTGGAATTGGACTGGACCGTTCTATGTACACCATGTTAATGAAAATAGTACATACCAACTTAAGACTGAAAAGGGTATCCCGGTAAAAGGATTCGTGCATGGCAATCGTATAAAAGGATATAAGTCTATAGATGTGAATTTCAGACCTTCTTTCACTTCATTATCAAGTAACGACTTGGCAATCTGACCGTATCATGGATCAAGAAGAACTCATGGCTCTATTGTCATCTCCTCTAAATTTCTCAGACATATCAGAAGAGCTTGGGAGCCTTCTAGAAGAACTGAGAACGCATGCCATCGAAGAACTCTTGGTTGCAAGAATACTTCACAACCGGATGACCTTGACTAGGCGTCTCAGCCAAGTAATTTATAGCGATCAGTACTTTGCTTCTGCTTTGGCTCAATGTCGCAATACCGGACGCAAGGCTTTACTGGTGCGTCTCTTTGTGGAACGTGCTATTGATATTGCTATTTTGCAAGAAAACCACCCGTTTCATACGAGACTCCGAAGGGAGCTACTCAGGGAGAGATTAGTTTGGGAGCTGCGTCAAAAGTCAAAGAATAATGACAAGTAATAAAGGTCAAACTTTTTACCAAAGGAATATTTAAATCACCTAAAGATTTAACGCGTAATGAATCGTGACTTATGGGACCACCGTACAATTATTCGTACTTATATTCGTCGCTATGACAGTTGATTACAGATAAGACCAGCTATAAGTGTCAATAATAACTCTAATGACAGAATGGATCAAATCTCTGAAAATTATTTTGCTGGAAGCAAGCTATACGGAGCCATATCAGGGTTCGATTTTTATCTGATAGTGACAAAAAAAAAAAAAAAATGTTCTTACTACCGCAATATTATCCCTAATTGGTTGCCTAATACGTTAGATTCTATACGTGTAGAGGAAGAAGAAAGATTCGTGAAGTAGAGGAAGAAAGATTCGAGCTGTAGAAGAAAAAAGGGTATTGCCGGAAAGTAAGGCCTTCATCTTCCAAAGTATAAATACCGGTCTTCATCATTCATTTCTCTCCATCAATTCTAATAATGAACTTTTATCCTGTTGGCCCTACTTCTCCTGTTACACCGTTTCCTCTGCTTCGGGATCAGACTCAGTCAGCGACTGTATTTACCAGCTGGAGTCTCAGACTTCTGCCAGCGATATTTTGCCATCGGTGGCTTCTGATGTAAAAGTCGAGCCAATTCCAACCATTGCACCTTCTCTCATCGACGTTTCTAATGGTGTACCCAAGTACATTCCAGGATATGACCTACCAGTAGTCAAACCTGAATATGCTGCAGGTTCAGTCATCGAAAGACGCTTTGACCCTGATTTTGTCCCCCCACCATACTACCCAGCAGTTGATTCATTCACCGTCGAGAATACATTTTTCTACGATCTCAACCATGAATTCGCCTACCAGCACCAGTGTATTCGTGTTGCGCAAAAGAATTTGGATGTTGCGAGACGTCTCCTTGCATATCGGATTGCAGCTCGCCTCTATCCTGTGTTGATGGCTATATCGGCTGAGGATACTCGCCAGCACACCATCCAATCGTATATCGCTACACATTTGCATGATACTCATGTTTCTCAGGATGCTCGTCTGCTTATACTCATCAATAACTATTTCAATACCATGTTGCGAGAAGGATTGCCTTCCCATCTTGCCGCTACTGAAATTTTTATATAAATTCAGTTGTTGTTGTTGTGCTACACAACAATTTGCTCCTTGGAATTTTTGGGAGCCTTTGGCAGTTACTTTTCCTTTCTCTTTCGCCTTAGGGCATATATTCTAATTCTTCTTTCCCACCAATGTATGAAATTATTTTCATAAATAAATCATGTCAGTAATAGCAGTACTCTGTATCGTTGACTCGCCTTTTGCCTTTACCTCAAGAACCATTCATCCAAGTATTGTCACCGTCGCATGACCAGTCTTAGGCAATATGCTTGATAAACATTCCTATGGTCAAGTATAATCTTCAATACACGGGACGTGTATTTTACAAGGGAGGGGCATATGTTACGACGTTTTTGGTTCTCAAGGGAAGCTGATAGTCATTGTGACACTAACTTCCTAATTAAGTTCAGATAAATGTCAAGTCCAGACATATATCAAAATCCAAATACTTGCCAAGATCCAGATTCTGTCCAATATCCAGATATGATCGAAAATCTATATTTTATAAAAAGTCCAGATATAAGAAATTGTATAGACTAGATAAGTGTCTGAGGAAAGGTATAAATAGAGCGTGTCAGTTATCTGTAAAGCTTAGTTCTTCCCAACATAAAGTTTTCTCTACATAAACTTCTTTTTATTTAAACCTTCTGTCCTATCTCATCGAGAATCGACAATTGATAATTCCTTTTTAGGATATCACCGCAGTTTGGCAACGAATATAAGACCAATTCTTGAAGAACTCCTGCGTATATTAACACTAACTTTTATAGGTTACTAACTCTTACATAGAATCTTGATAAGAAATAATTTGAGACAATTCGTTATTGTCAAATTTTAGTTGTGTCCAAGTCATACAAAAACCGACATAACAACGTCAATACCATGTCCCAAGGATTCTGCATTTTCAAAGTAATAAGTGTTATGTAGGCGACGGGGTAGAGGTATGTCATATGTGTAAAAGATATCAGGTTCCAGGGAAATTTCTTCTGTGAGTGTCACTTTGATCCGATCTTGATCTAATTCAGTTTCCATAGGAACATTTTGCGATAAAGAAAATAATTCTTCTCCTAGCCAATATTCGGCTGTCAACATTTCATCCAGAGGGGATGAAGAGGATGAGTATGAGCTAGCGGAAGCATCCTCATCATCTGAATTGGGTTCCTTGTTTATTTTGACAAAATCACTGTCCTCTGATGAGCAGTCAGATGTATCCGGGTCACTGCTATATTCGAGGTTATCAGTTGTGGGATGCTCAAAATTCTGCGTAGGTATGTAGCGTTTGCAGGTTATAGGGATGGATGAAGGTATTCCTTTGTTGATCCACAATTTGTTTGGTTGATAATCAATTCTTGCACGGGCGCGAGATAACCAATTATTCCCTATGATTAAATCTACAGGACAATCAGGGAGTACTTCTACAGTAATAGGGATAGGGTTTCTTCCAATAGGTTTTAATGGAACATTAGGAATCAAGCCAAGAGATCGTTGGCGATCCTCATTACCCAATAAGAAAACTGAAGTGGAGTGGTTAGTAGTACGCAGGTTAAGGCGTTTAGCGAGTTTCTTTGACATACAAGTCTTAAGTCGTTCTCAAGCATCCACCAAACTCTTCCGGTAGAGCTGTTTTTAGAAAGGTTTTTCAGACACCGAAGAAAAATTTCCAAAGCGGGGTTGGCCGATGGAACCAAATTGGGCAAGAAGTATGAAGGAACGAAATGATGCTCCGTACTGAGGTCAAAAGAGAAAAAGGAAATCCACTTCATCGAAAAAGGAATGTACATGTAACACATGTATTATGCAAGCGATTCGGCATACCTCTCGTATTTAGTAACTAAAAAGTGCGTGTCTTTACTCGTATCATCACTTGAAAAAGGTATTAAGCTGCGGACGATATCACATTAGTAAGATCTTATGAGTAAACGCTCGAGGTTTTTATTTTGAAAAGCGCTGTACAGTAAAAAAAGATATATATATACGGTATTATTTTTGAAGTAATATATACACATTTTTTTATCATAGATCATCCACTATGGAAACGAAATCTTTTTAGATCGTTTTAGCTCTTGTTGGTTCTGGTGCTTTTTAAGTCTGGTAATTCGATAGGGTCAAAAATTTCAAAAAGTAACTCGATTTAAATAGATCAAAAAAGAATTGAAAGATTTTTTTATATTCGAACTATGAGTTTGTTTTCATAATCGTCATGATTTATTGTGATATAAAATATTGTTGCTAAACTAAAATATACCGAGCTAAGCTAAGATATGTCATCATTGACTACTAACGGTTGCGATTCTATAAAAAAGCATTAAGTTAAACTGCCACTACCGAAAATCTCACCTGCATGTGTACCATTTTGTTCTGACTTTTGTCTTTCCGCTTGCAGTCGCCTTTGTCTTCTTCGTATTTGTCGTAGACTTTGCTTTCTTCAAGCTTCCATTGTTCTTTGGCTTTTTCACTACCTTACCGCCTTTCACCCTTTCTGGCTCATCGGAATTGTTGACATCGTCACCTTGTTTACGCTTTGATTTACGAGTGGTGTCGCCCGCTTTAGTGTTTTTGCCTTTGGATGCAGTCGGCGGCTCGGATGCAGTATCCGTGGGATGAGAATCGTCGCTGTCATTTCCCGTAGCACAGTTTTATGAAGAAGTATTGATCAGTTTGATGTATTCATCCTACGTATGGGCTTCCTTACCGTGTCAGTTTCGCACAACGACCTCGGCCTAGCCCGCGTCCTCGTCCTCGACTGTTCTCGCGACCTACACCTTTTCCTTTACTGACACTGTGGGAATCCTCTAGCACCTCATCTTCACTAGTATTGTCACTTGCATCGCCATTTGCACTTGCATCGTCATTTTCACTTGCATAATCGTTTTCACTTACATCGTCACTTGTACACACATTATCACTTTCACGTGCATCGTCACTTGCACTCACACCATCACCTGGTTTCTGACTAGCAACGCGTCTTTGTCCACGTCTGATAACCTGCTTACCCTTTGGAGGGCGATTCTTTAGCAGAGGCGTGTCACCGTCTGATTCCTCATCGGTTGAATCATCACTATGGCTATAAAACACGTTTTTACTCGTGCTAGCAATATAACATTTAGATAGACATACTTGAGCACTTCCTCACCCGGAGGAGGCGATGGTGACATTTGCGCGCGTTTCGCTAGTTCGTCCTTGGCTCGCTGTGCCTTCTTCAGTGGACTCACATGATTGTTGTAACCCTGATGGAGTGCATGTTTCACTATGAAACTGCCTTCGCAACAGGAAAGGTCAAGCTTGAGAACTTTCAGTGCTCGGCGTTCAAAGCGTTCGATGGCCTTTTCCAATGGCACCTCAGGAAGATCATTCCAGTTGGTGGTGTCGGGGAGTCCAGCTTCTTTAACTTTCTGAACAAGATATCCCTTAGCAGCTCGCATGAGATGGATCGTAATATCGTCGCGTGTTGTTGCCACTTTCTCCTTTGGCACCTTGAATTCCTCCTCAAGGATTTGACTGATTACATCGTTGTTGATCACAGATGGCTTACTTATACGGTCTGTACATGGAGGTGTAGGATTTTTCTGAGGGAGTGTTTGAGTTGTAGCTGCTTTTAACGCTTCAACGGATTGCTTCAGCACGTCAACCGTTTGTTTGACTACGTCAACTGATTGCTTCAAATCCAATAGGTGCTGTAGGATTTCACGGCCAACATTTTCAGTCAAAGGCTCATCGCCTAGTAATAGATTAGTCAAATCTGGTTGAAGTAATTGCCATTTTCCATACCTGCAGCGGAGGGAATTATCGTCATGGTTGCGGATTCTTTTTATCTTGACGAGAAAAAAAAACCGTGATCTTATGCTGCGCGTTCAACCTTGATTTTTTTTGCTAAAGTCACACTTTGAAGAACGCGTCGCGAAGTCCCCATAACCACAGTTCAACACTCTCCCCAGCTCTCGACTACCATGCCCTTCTGCAGTTTGTGTGGACTGGAAATACCTGACAATCTTGAACGCCACAAGAAATTTTGCTTTGCTCTCGATTCAGATGAATCTGATGACGAATTAGAAACATATACCTTGAGAAATCCAGGTATACAAAGTGAAACTACAAGCGCGATCCGTACAACCAACCTGCCTGGTACACTTGCCAGCGAAAGGAGCACCTTACGCGAAGACAGGGCGTCAATATTATCCCCTCCACTTGACTATGGTGGCCCTTATGAAACTACCTACGAACTTCGCCTTGACCCTGACCCTGATCCCGACCCCAAAGAGCTCAGCTACGATCTTTCGGTGTTTTTGGATCAGTATTTCGATAATGAAGAAGAGAACAGCGAGGAAGACGAAGAAGATAGTGAACAAGAAGACGATACTTCCGCGACTCCTCCGCGAACGACTCCTCAGACAAAAGGGGGTATCAAAATCGTAGATAACCGAGATTTGCCTGCAATCAGCAACAAAACATTTTGGAACATACAGCTTGGCAATATTGTTCAGAAGCACAATTTGCCAAGGGAAGCACACGCTGACATGATCAACTTCTGTAATAGATGGCGAGAAAGCAATGATTTATGTAAGTCAACGATATAGAAAATATTTGACCAGTTTCTAACCGTATCATTTGAAGCCTTCGAATGTTTGGATTCTGTGCATGTGGCAGACAAGCAAATGATTCGATCATTCCCGGTTAGCAGCCAAATGTTCGATATCTGCAAGAATGGATGTATGTTATTCGAGGACGACGACCAGTGGAGGTGTGATCATTGCCCTGCACTTAGATTCAAGGATGAAGATGGAGAGCACCCCGTCGCCCAAATGAGATACCTTTCCATATCTGATCTGCTAGAATGCATGTTGGCGAACCCTGCACACCGCGAGATGTTCCGAGAAATGTACAATCGGAATGTTCAAGAAAGCCTTGTTGACTTTTTTGATGGCAGTGTCTTTACACAGTTCGAGCACTTGTTTAGCAATGAATTCGATGTCGCGCTTGCTCTTCACGTCGATGGCTTTACTCCATTTCGTTATGGCGGGAAATCTTCTATTTCCATGACAATGGTACACCTGGTTGTGTTAAACTTGCCTAAAGATGAAAGGTAAAGATGCAAAAGAATGCATCAAAAATAGTTTCTAACGTTACTCTGATTTAGATACAAACTTCGAAACATGCTACAAGTAGTGGTGATACCAGGCCCTACAAAACCGAAGAACATCCACTCTTTCTTATCGCCATTAATGGATGAATTGCGAAGCCTTGCGACAACGGGCATGATTCTGAAGGTGGATAATGAGGATGATATTACACTGCATGCACACCTCGTTCTGGCGTCAGGAGATATCCCTGGCGTCGCGGATCTCATTCACCATTCTGGTCATAATTCGGAATATGGCTGTCGGACTTGTCATATCAAGTCCGACTCCCTCATAAGCCCAAAAGGTCGAGGCAAAGGCAGGTATTATCCTGGTACGGGCGAGCCAAGCGAGGAGCGTACCGAGGCTGATTTCAAAGGAGAACGCCCAGTAAGTGTAAACCTTCAATATTTTCATGTAAATTTGCTAACCGAAAGTGGATAGCAGTATGGCATTGAGCAATGTAATCCATTTACCGAACTGCCAACCCATCACTCTCCATGCTTTTACGGTCTCGATGAACTTCACCTAATTGGTCAAAACCTATCAAGACAGATCTGGGGTATGCTCAAAGACGAATATCCCAACCCGGAGACACATACTCCATTTGCCTTGGATAAAGTACAGCGAGCAAAAATCGGAAAAGCACTAAAGTCATCGCATTTAATAATGCCACTGGGGTTGAACGGAGCCTTAGGAGGTATGCATATATTAACCTAATAATTGAGCATGTTTAAATCTATTTTATACAGATATTTTCGCTCATCCAAAAAGCTCGAGGGGCATCGATTGGATTGACTTTTTACTCTACGCAGTGCCAACGATAGTAGTGGAAAGTTTGGAAAAGAACGGTTGTGAGTCTTTGGGACACTTGGCAAATCTAGTGAGTGCATGCAGCATAGCGTTATCTTGGGACATTTCGGTGTTACCAGAGCGTGAAGGAAAGGTTCGAATACCGAGTGACATGGAACGACTGGAAAGGTATAGTCATTGGCTACTGGTTCGGATTAATTGACTAATATCATTATTCTATTAGCCAATTACAAGAATGGCATATATTTATGCAAGATGAAATGCCTAATAACCTGTACACAATCAACCAACATTACCTTCAACATCTACCGAAAATCATTGAAAGCCTTGGACCTTTGAGGTCAATCAGTGCACGTAGTATGGAACGCGCGATAGATATGTTAAAACATACTGCTGCTTTGATCTAAATTAACTTATGGCATATTCCCTATAACATACATAGGCGAAATAAAAAGCTATATCAAGTCGCGTGTCGCGCTGGGTGTCAATGCTTCCAATGCGTTGTTGAAGGTAGCAGCGTCACGATACTTCACACGTCGGTTCGATGATGATAAGCCAAACCCAAGATCAACATCTGACATTTACTATCTGGGGACTCACGAAGACGATCCTGAATATTGGGGCCCTGGAATACGAGATGATGTGAATGTTGAGCAATATCGTGATTATAACTTACGGCTTTACCTCCAGCGGTACTGGGATCCTGTAACGAAAGCGCCAACTAAAAAGAAAAGGACATCGGCCGAAAAGGCTGCAGCTGCAATCGATCCAACACTTTTAAAAGTTGCTCCAAAACTTTTACTCAAGAACCAAGTCTATGACTCGCTAACACATCGGAATAATCGAAGCAAAAGGCTAACGCATTTTGTGACCGTAAACATTCCTGTGGATCTGAACGCCAAGAAACCCAAAGCAAAGGAACTTCTTGTGTTTCGTCGATTTTTCTGCGAGATTATACTTTTTTTTCATGCATACTTACAAAGGTAATGAGTATCAGTATTTGAAGAGAATTGCGAGTGTATGTTAATGATTTAGGAACGACGAAAATGTTGTGTTTGTTAAACATAATTGAGGATGTATATCAAAATTCTGTTGGTGCGCCATACGGAATCGTGCGCCAAGGGTCAAGGTTGTACGTTACGGATGTTGAACATATCGAAGGGTTTGCAGGAATGATTAAGTCGCCATTTCATCCGCGCCGAGTATATTACATTTACCCTGGGATGGATATCGGAAAGTTGAAGCTTGGTAATGCGTATGATTCGTTGTAAGCATCATTGTTAAGATACAATTTGTAAGATATGCAGTAAGTAATAGCAGCTGGGTTTTATAAAAAGCTATAAACTCAACACGGACTAAAGTGAATTAAAGTGTTTCAATAAGCATCTTATTCCTTGCATTTTTCATAACTAGCTTTGAATAGTTTAAAAAAGATATAAAACGAGCAAGATTCACTTAAATCAATTTAAACAGTTTTGAAACGTTTCAACAAGCTCGACTTTATGGCATTTTGCTCAACTTTTTTTGCAACTAGTTTGCAATAGTTTAAAAATGATATAAAACGAAGAAAAGAAATTAAAATAGATTTAAATGGATATAAAATGTTTCAACAAGTTTCGTTCCCATAGTGATCTCAACCAATTACAAGCATACCGTCAGCAACAACGTAAACGTCGTCACCAGCAAGCGCAGCATAGACGCCGAGTATATATGCGATTGTTAGTTGGAATGGCAACAACGGCATTGCGTTCAATGAGCATGACAGTTGAAACGTATGCATACGTTGGATCGCCACACCACTTCCGGGCCGAACGACAAAACAAGAAGGCCAACTACCACTATTGGGCAGTTGAGCACCCCGGCCTTCAAGACGATGATAACCCAAGAGACAGCTACAAGGCTCACTACCGAATGAACAAGGCAACTTTTGAGTGGCTGGTAAACACTTTGTCATCTGATCCGTTATACCAGACCACTGCCATAAATGCAACGCCGGTGTATATGCAAGTTGCCTGTGTACTATGGCGATATGCAAACACACATCTTGGGTACCGCGCATTCAAGAACTTTTTTGGCTTGTCCCAAGGATCGTACCGTAACTTTACAAAAACTTTTGTGAAGGCCATGATCAATGTTCATGGTAGGTATATTCGCTGGCCTGCAACTGCACAAGAAGTCCAAGCAATTGCTGACGAATTTGCAAATGTACTGGTCCCAAGTGATCGGACTCGTATAGTCCAGAGACCGAGGTTGACCAACGTTATCGGGGCAATGGATGGCAAGCTGGTTGTTATTCATAAACCCGCCCACAGTAATGTCGCTTACATGGATCGCAAGAACCATAACTCGATGAACCTACTGGCCGTCTGTGATGCGGATACGCGCATCTTATATGCCTTTCCTGGAGAATCAGATAAAGTATATCATATTAGTATAAATGATATAAATATATCTTCACTAATTACTTTGTATAACTCTAGGCCGTGTTCATGATGCCAGAGTTTTTTCCAGAAGTTCGCTTGCAGAGGACCTCAAGAATAGACCTGAGGAAAAGTGTCCTAACGGATCTTATATCATTGCTGGTACGTACTAACATATTAATAGTGTATATTTATTTATATAGTATATTTATGTGTAGATTCTGCATATCCCCTTCGACCATATCTGATCACCCCATACGCAAAAGAAACCAGTGACCCGGCAGAGAAGCAATTCAATTTTATGCACTCATCGCAACGCATGCGAATTGAATGCACCTTCTCTGGCCTTGTTGCGCGATGGCGTTTCTTGAAGCATTACCTGTACCAGCATTCCGAACTCGATCTTACGCTTACGATATATGTTTGCTGCATCTTACACAATATTAGTATCGACAGACCTGGCAACAATCTTCCTGTAAATATCGACGATGTTGACCAGACACTTAATGATTCAAGTCGTGTGACAGTCCAACAAGTCGACGCCCACCGTAATCCTGAAGGCGAAAACTCTGACTCGAGCAGCAACAGTAACGTAGACGACGATGACGATGACAATGCGAGCACGAGCAGTGAATTGCAGCAGCAATTGCAAGAACAAGCCGGCGTATTCCAACCGATGCAAGAACGAGAGTTTGTAGGCAGTTTTGAATCGATATTAGAACAAGACTTTCCAGACTCTCTTTCCAGGGAGGAAGTAGCGGATCTGTTAAGGCGTGGTAAAATCCCGCGAGATAGGCTTAAGGATGATCTCGAGGCTCGACGACGTAGATAGTACACATATGTATACATACTTTATAATTAGCAAGATATAAAATATAAATACTATTACTACAGTATCCAACAAGATGTAATTGGCATTATGCCGAGTAGCATTTGTATAGCAGGTAATCTGCATGAATTTAAAATGTTGTCACAATTCACGTCATCAACTATTTGTTTTTTTTTTCTTTCAAGTTCTCCTACTTCCTTTCAAAAGTGCACACTTATTTCTGTCAAACGTACACACATATTTCTTGCTGTGTAGTCAGTCTGTACTCAGTATATGGGTAGAAGCTCTTTTACTTCATAATTATGCAATGACACTCTTCGAATGAAGTTACTGAATGCATCTTGACAACTCATCATGATCTCGTACAGCTACGTACTCATATAACTTCTTTTTTTATCATAGACATAGATACGGAAAGTATTTTAATGACAAAAAAAGCGCGTTTATTCATCACTGTTATGCTCTTCTTCACCACCATCCCCATCAACTCGTCTTCTACCACTAAGTGCTGCAACTAAGGGAAGCATCCTTTCCTCTGAGGCAGCTTGGGCGCGGATCTTCTCCATCTCGATCCCCTTTACCATGTGCATTTGCTCCTGGAAGCGTCGTTCGTCAGCGGCCTCGCGCGCATCATCCAGCTGCTTCTCTTGCTCGGTTATCTTCATAAAGATTTCATCGAGCCTCATGAACAGCATTTCACTGGAGCGCTCATGGGATTCCAGTAGCTCTTCCCGAAAGGTCTTACGTCACTGCGCCGGCCGTTCCTGTGCTTGTACTTCAGTCTCGTCGCCGTCTGTACGTCTTCGAACCAAAGGGCCTTGATGACCAGAGTCAACTGTAAACCTTGTCTCGACACCTGCACTACCACCAAGATACGCGAACATAGCATCATACCAGGGATATCTTTCCCCAGCAGGGCCACCACCAACACCAGTAGAACCTCCGTCACGAATTCTCTTGTATGTTGTTAGGAGCGATTCCCACTTCTTGCGAACTGATTCATTGGATCGGGATACAAAGGGGTTCTTCAAGTGGATCGCGGCGGCTATTCTTTCCCAAACCTTCCCCTTCGCCACTTTTCCTATGGCACTGACAAGCGCTCTTTCCTCTAATTGCTTCATCCGGATCAACTCGTTGATTTCTTGAAGCGTCCATGGATGTCGGTTTGTTCCGGAATCACTGTCGCTGTCAGAGTCGACGTCGCTGAATATGCTTTGCTCGATGTCATGCTGCGTCAAGCTCACCCATGATTGCTGTGTCGGCAGTGTCAGATGGGGAGGAGGCACAGACGAGGAACTTTCCCCAGGCGAGTAGTGTGGATACTGACGATCCTGTTGAAGCGAGTTTGGTTCGTCCCAAGATCCATTGGCAGGATATGAAAGTGACATCGAATGGACCGAGTGCTGTTGGGGAACCACCAGCGAAACGACAGCATTGGTTGATGGGGCTCCTTGTTGAGAGGGTACCGGTGCAGAAGAACTCGATGAACCTTCACGGTTACCTTGAGAAGCAACGGGATAGACGTAGGGTATGAAGTTGTCGCGCATAGTAAGTAACGTAAAAATAATAATAACGTATGGTTTCTTTTATTTTTGGATCTTATTTATATTCTCTGACATCTGGAGCATCATCAATATATAGAATATGGTCTATATACCTCTTTTTCACGGCCAAACGGCTACTTTTGATCGATAACTGTTGACCTCTTGGATATCTTCACGAATTAGGAAATTTTGGTCGACCCAACGCCTCTCAAGCCATCCATTCGGATGACCAACAAATTAGGCTAGTCAATTTCTATTTTCGGACTTTCGTCCGGAAGAGTGTGGTGGTTGCTTGAGAACGACTTTAGAGGCACTGCTATCAATCAGTGTCTTTACTGGAATGGAATAGATATGAAAGATGGAATATAATGCGGTGGTATGAGATGAGGCGTTGCCATTATCAGTCTCATCCAATACTGCAACTGTATAGGTTTTTCTTCTACGGGCAGCTATAAGTTGGCGTTTCAAGAATGGCACTAATTGGATAAGTTGCCCGATGGTGATATCAGCGGGTTGATTGAGAGTATCCCTTGCAATATCATATGGAGGTTTCGTAGGAGTTCGTTTTACTGGAGCGTTACTTAATCGGCCTTTACGTTTAGATTTGTCAATATTTTGCTTGGGTGTCATTTTTGTTTTCTTCAGTTTGGTCTGCTGTGGGTTCTCATTTTTCCTTGAAGGGACTTTCCTATATTTCGTTGGTGGTATTTTGGTATTATTTGTCATTTTCAAAGAGGTTGTCGGTTGCTGTATCAAATTTTCTTCTGAGGAGGAATCTAAATTCATTTTTTCAAACTGATTACAGAATTGGGTCCATTGTTTACCAATAGGTGCTTTTGCTAGGGCAGGCTGCGAAGTAGGAGTCTGTTCGTGTGTAAAACTGGTTTGTCCAAAAGTCGGCGAAGGAGGAGGAGGTGGAAGTGGAAGATTGTGTACTTCTTCCGTGTCTACACTCATGTTTGCAGGATCTGCGTCTGTGTTACCATGATGATGGTCTGGATCATTAGTTAAGTCTATAAAGGGTTCCCTGTTTTCAGTGGTTGGCTGAACTTGCTCGATTTTTCTTTTTTCGTCGCAATGGCAAGTCTGGGAAACTCACTCTCTTTTTCCCATCAACTTTTTGTACCCTGCCCGACTCATTACGTGGACGTAATTCACGAGTTGGGAAGAGTTCCTCGTTTTCGTTCTGATAATATTCTTCATCAAATTCGTTGTCAAAATCGTTCTCGTAGTCGTTAAAATCGTCCTCGTCATTGTCATATTCGCTTTTTTCATTTTCGCTGACAGGTTCGTCTATCACATCATAACGTTCGACTTCTAAAGGAACCACGAACTCATTTTCTTCAACTAGCGCGGCCAAAGTTCCTGATGGTGCATTGTTCCGAGCTGGAGGGGGTCCTCTATTAACATTATTCGGGTAGTTCGAGCGTTGGCTATTTGGGCGATTCAAAGGCTGATTATTCTGGTAATTGTTTTGATAATTGTTCTGGAAGCGTGGAGGGTTATTTTGCGCAGGAGGCTCATCATTTCTATTGTTGTTAGATGGAGGTTGCCTTGTTGATCATCGTTGCCTCTTGGTTCTCCGTTATAATGGTTGTAAGGCGGTCTGTTGTTGAAACGGCGTTGGTTGTTATTTCGGTTTCTATTACGGAATTCTCGAGCTTTTTGATTTTCTTCCTGAACTACTTTATGGATGATGGATTCCAGGTCAGAATTCTTTCGTTGAGGCGCAATTAGCTCCTCAATTGCAGCTAATTCATGTCTGAATAACTCAAGATTTTGTAGTTGTTGTGATAAGGCTGCTATGGATGGTGATTCAAAACCTGATTTCGAAGGTGCGGAAGTACGAGCAGGTATATGAAGAGCTTGTAGTCTTGCTTGCTCAAGAGCTTCTTTAGATGGAGTAGATTGGTTATATCAGGCAGGAGGAATTCGTTCTTCTTCTTTCGCTGGAATGAAAGGATTGTCTTGTGGATACAACACAGTTCCACGATTACCTCTCCAATATCCGTTGGCACATGATTTATATTGGTCAAAGGTAATTGCGTTCTGGGCTTGGCAATGCTTAATGACTTCTGGCAAAAGTCCATTCTTAAACTGCATCTGGATTGAATATTCACCTTCTTTTCCGGTAACATCAGCTAGATCGGCTCCTTGGTAAATTCGTGCAAGGAAGGTACGTGGAGATTCATTTTCGCCTTGTTTAAGACGGAAGAACATGTCTTTATATTGCTCAATGATGTCTTCAGTGAGATACTCGGTTTTGAGCAATTTGATCAGAGTAGAATAACTAGCTTTAAGAGCATGGTCATTCTTCGTTCTATTAAACAAGAAGAGTCGCGCGTTTTTTCTCAATTGCGCCATTAGTATATCAGCCTTACGGCTTTCATTGTTCGTGTTTGTGATGGAAAAGTATGAGTCTAAAGTGTCTTTAAAATGACGGAAATCTTCTCCTTCATAACCACAGAATTTAATAAGCTTAGGTTTGAAGCAGGTGTTATTGGTGCTGACCAACACAGGTTGACCTGTGGTAAAATTGTCGCCCTTAGTGGAAGATTCACTGGTCATTTTGATTTTCGGTTGGTTGATTTGCTGTTGTTTTTCCAGAGTGCGTCTTTGTCGCTTGTGTAACGGAATGTTGAGAGACTTTTCTTAACGATCCCCTGTAGTGAGTACCAAATGTTGTGGTGTAGTCGTGTTATGAAGCTACCACAAACTGTTGTTACTGTGACAAGAACTTATGGGGAAGTTGCTACTAAAATGTAAAAACGAAATTTAAAATATAAAAGAAAAGGGTTAGTTCGTTCTATAAAGTGTTAATATGTCATGCAGAAGTTCTCGATTGGGCTTATGTAATGCCAACTGCGATGTGGTTTTTAGTCCTAAGTGTTGAGAACAGCAGTTCCTCGGAACAAGCTTATGAGTCTCGGTAGGATATAAGAGTCTTAAAAAGGATAGTCCAGTGATCGGAACACAAGAAAAATAAACAATTGAAAACTAATTGTCAAAAAGTGAAAGAGAAAGAGAACTTGTTTTTATTGAAAAATCAGAATTTGGCTATTTATATGGTTTAACTAATGTAATGTCTAACTATGCATCGTAGCTAGTACATTGCAGAGTGAATTTGGATATCTTTTCATTGCCTGGCTAAGGGCATTGTTACTGTCTATATTGTGAAGTTACTTGTGAAGAGGTCGCGTAATTTTTAATGGCATTGCGTTACCATGGACGGTACGTTGTAATGGTGCACTGTGATCTGTTCTGCTCAACGGGGTGGTGTTTATTTTTACAAGCTAAATGTAAATTTGAAAGGATGGTTTTAAGTAAACTCTTGCCTAAGTATTAACCTTTTTTAGTCACTTGTTGAAGTCTTGTCAATGTGTATACTAGAATATCCAGTGCCTTAAGTACTGCTATTTATTGTTCATAACAATATATTTGAATCTTTTTTTTGTACTAATAGTTATATATATCCTTGATAACTTTGGAGAGGAAGCAAAGAAGAAAGTCAAGAGGGCTATTTTCCCATGCCGTTCAAAAAGTGGCGCCACACTAGTTAAAGCTTATACTTTTGATTGACGAATGCTTTGTTGACTATCTTATATCCGTTTACATGTTACTCGATATATTAGACAATTGCGTTATTTACATCTAGTATCTAGGATTTTCATATATATATGGATCCACTGTTGCTTCAAAACGTTTGTCAGGTACATTTGGAATTTTGAGATTTAGTGATTGTTAAAGAGACCTAATACCTTTAGGAGCAGGTCTATTACCTTTCAAAATAAATTATAACTTTTGAACCAATAATTGTTAAAAGTGATAGTTCTTCCAGCATATGCAACAGCAGAAGATTTAAGCATCAGAGGACATAAAGTCATTAAATGAACGTGATGCCTTTGCATCAGTAATAATGACATAAAAGATAGAAATGGTCAACACAAGTCTGTGCGCATTTGTTTGCTGCTATTTGTGGTGTATGCCTATACATTCTCTGATAATGTAGAGCTTCTTTACAGCCGGTTTGAGTGTGCTGGCTGCAAAAAAAAGCATCTATGTAGCTAGGATTGAACCTACAGCGAGCGGCAAAAAAAAGTATAGCCTGACGCTCTTCATGATGAGCAAAACCCAATGTGCTTTGTGGTCGCTGAAAAATTGAGATTTGAAGTGTAGCAGCAGCAACAGCAAATTTTTTTCACAGTCACTTAAAAAGCAAGGGTAGTAAACACGCCTGAGCCGCTGCTTCTTTTAGTTCAGCAAATCTATTTCACAAGGGTTTTACCTCGCGCACACCAAATTTTTACCTCGCGCACACCAAACCACCCAGTCACTTTAGTAAAATGTGCTGAGAATAGAAATCAGCTTGCGCACACCAAATCGTCTCGCGCACACCAAATTCTGTCAAAAGTTTTTTGCTTAAGATCATCAGATCAAAATGTCATTAATGGAGTCCATTACCAAAAAAACTTACTTGAACCGGGAGCAACTTTACGCGGACCTTAAGGCAGTGGCTAAAGAGGGAGGCTTTACTGTAAAAATTGGTGCAAGCAACATGAACCCTAACCAAGGCACGGTGAAAACGAATTTTATTTGTGGTCATGGTGGTGAGGCTCGTGGTCACCGCACTAAAAAACAGTTGGGAGCCGGGAATGATGAGAAAGAATCGTATGAAGTCAAGAAAATGGTAGTTACGAAAAATAAAGATATCTATAAAGCCGCCCATTTATATGTGAATCTGTGTCTGTAGAATGGCGGTGAAAACAAAATTGGCGATACAGCATGTAATGACGATACAGAAGTGCTCGAGGAGGTTGACATATTTATTATACTATATTATGTATACAAGTCAACGTGACTTTTGTTACTTACTATTACATAATTTAGGGTGTCAAAGAAGGGTCTCATAAGTGCAGCAATGGAGTTGTGAAAAAGAACCCCATTCGTCCCTCTAAGAAAATCGGCTGTCCCTGGCTAGTTTATGCATCCCAAAAGAAATCCGACGGTCTTTGGAGGGCAACCCTTAAATGTTCTGAGCATTCCCATCCTATGGCGACCAGTACGCTGGTCTACCACGAATACCGGAACGATGATCCAGAGAAAAGGGCTGAGATTATCGAAATGTCTGAAAACATGCTCACACCTGCTCAGATCTTGCACCAAACGGCCGGAGCGAATGGTGAGCAGACACAGATACCCAAAGATGTGTATAAAATCAGGGAAGAGGTGGCACGAGCGATGAAGCAGTCTGAAGCACGTACTCTTCATGACTATCTTAAAAGCCATGGGTATCTATTGCGTTACAGCAAAACCGAAGATACGATCGACAAGCTTTTTGTGACGCACAAGAAAAGTATTGAGCGGGCCAGACGGTTTAGTGAGGTCATTGTTCTCGATGCGACCTACAAAACTGTGACGAACAAAATGCCTTTGGTCAACATTGTCGGTATCGATAACCTCGCGTCCAACCAATCGTCCAAGTCGCTTCGATCATTTTACATTGGTTCGGTCTTAATTTCAAACGAAAAAGAGGCGTCCTACGAATGGTTGCTGAGACAGCTAAAGTCTGTCGTTTTCGATAATGGCGCGATCAACCCAGGCATCTTTGTCACTGACGATGACAAGGCTCTAGGTGCAGCTCTACGTGCAGTGTACCGGGACACTCCTCATACGTTATGTGCATGGCACATTAAAAAAAACTTTGAAACCCATCTCTCCAAGGGCTTTACACGCGATTCCGAAGACTATGTAGAGATCCTTGGTGCCGTCGATAACATGATATGGGGACGTTCCACTCAAGATTTCGATGACGCTATTGCTACGTTCAGAAGGTTGATTATCGGAAACAAAAGGTTCAAAGAGTTAACCAAGTATATCGACGGGTAAATAACAAACAGTATTTTGCGCACCAATGAATCTAATACATATAAATGAAAATAGCATGGAAGCTTATAAAGACCGTTGGGCGGTGCATGGACAGAAAAACATGTCCACCTTGGTGCCCGTACTACGCAGCGAATTGAAGGTGCACACTGGGGAATTAAACAAGTGCTGAGTACACCTGGTCGATTACTCAAACTCTTCAAGGGAATTCACATATATTTGACAAAAAATGTATGATGTCGCGTAGTATTTTTATGACTTTGCTGCTAACATTGCTTTTAAAAAAACCAAGGACTTTTCCGAGGAGTACATTTACAACAAGGAGCTCCTCAGCTTCTTACCATTTAAAGCTGAAGACGGCTATCTTGACAACGACATGCGTAAGGCTCTCCAGCCACTACAAGGCTCCGTTTGCCATTTTGCAATTCACCGTATAAAGGCAGAGCTTTATAAGAGCTGGGCACTAGACGAAGATGATCGGAAAAAAGCTCTTGAGGAAGGTTGCGATTGTACATGGAACATTAACTATTCTCTACCATGTCAGCACACACTTCCAGCAGATCGATCTCAAACTATCTCTTTAAGCTGTATTGGTACCAGATGGCTATTAAAATCAAGAACAGGTACTTATATCGAGTAGCTCGTAACATATTTTTGGCTCTACTTACCGATCTTTACAGAAAATGTTGACGTTTTGCCGCTTTCTGACGCTGTTGAAGAAGCGGTAGATACAGAGTTTGCTGAAAGCATGCACTCCATTACAATGCTCTACAAGAGCTTAAGTGATAGCCAGCAGCGTGCAGATCTAATTGCAGCTCTCAAGTGCACACTCGAGACTTTCACGCCAATCGATGTAGATGACTTGCGCTATCCCGTCCACACTGTCACCAAAGGTAGACCGAAGGGCACTAAAAATGCAAGACTACCATCGGCATTTGAGGTCTCCGAGCAACAAGAGAAGCGAAAGCTTCTTGAGAAAGAAAAGAAGGAGATCGGACAAGTGCAGGAAAGCAAGGCCGATCGAGGGTATACTGCATCAGGCGTCGAAAAGAAACGGAGAAGAGGCGATGAAGCTGATGTCGAAGAGCTCTGGCCAAAGAAGCGAAACTACAGAAAAGAAATAGCAACTTCTGTGCCATAGTAAGTACGAAAAATGTGATACCTGCTAGCGAGCTTTAACATGTTCCTACTTATTGCTTCAGCTGGGTACATAGCAGCATACCACGACATGCAGTATCGGCCACCATCACAGTACACGGTGATGGTTGGTGCGGATGGCGCGCACTTGCTGCGCAGTACCTTAAAGACGAAGATCGCTATATTGAGATTAAGGAAGCAATGCTCACTCTCGTCATAGGTAATGCAGATGTTTACCGAAAATATGTCTGTATGAATTCCGAAGACGAATACCAGGGGCTTCGGTCAGTGCTTGAGTATGGCGTCACGCCAGACACTGCGCATAAGCGAACAGCATCTTGCGCAATAAGCTTCTGGTTTGATGCAAGCACCATGGGACAAGTAGCAGCAGATGCGCTAGGTACACCGATCGCCTTCTTCGCCACAGGAACTCCTTTCCAGCATACTCCTAAATTGTATTTGCCACTGACGCCTTTGGAGGATAAAACAAAGCCCCAACCGATAATTCTACATTTGGTCAACAACCATTACTACTCGATTACGATGCGCCCAGCTATCACAATCAAATGGCCATCAGTTCCACTATATCACGAGAAAGCATGGGATGATTTGAAAATACCAGGGCACTATAAAGCAACATGGAAGTACCTTCACAGAGAGAAAGCTGTTTGTGAACAGTATTTCTATGAAATCGAGTAAGTGTTGTATTACCTGAGTTTGCGAAGTTAATCATTAACTTCGCATGTGTTAGTTAAAAATCCTAATCAACTCTACCCTGAAGCGTATAATTATCTTACATATCTTGTCGTCACATATATTTACCAGCGTACTACATACGAAAGCGAATTAAGGTCATACTCGCATAGTGACAATAAGGTGCTTTACATTCCAGCATATCTGATGTGTATCAGATATTCGGTATGCGAAATGTATCTGATGTGTACGCGAGGTGATTTGGTGTGCTTGAGATGATTTGGTGTGCTTGAGATGATTTGGTGTGTGCAAGGTGATTTGGTGTGCGCGAGGTGAGTTGGTGTACGCAAGGTGAGTTGGTGTGCGCAAGGTGATTTCTATTCTCAGCACATTTTACTAAAGTAACTGGGTGGTTTGGTGTGCGCGAGGTAAAACCCTTTCACAATGGAGTAGAACATCAAGCTTTGCGTCCTTGTTATTTAGGGAATATCTTTATTCATTTGCAGTGGGTCTCGCCCCAGGTCCCAGCTTGGTGGGGACCCAATCTAGAAAAGTAGAAAAATCCAGAAAAAAAAAATTAACACAGCACTCGCTTTCTTTTAAGAACTTTTTTTTTCAAAACATCCCTAATCTTCATTCAACATGGCAAACAGAAGAGGCTGTGGTGGCGCCGCTGCTCGTGGATGTGGCCGTGGACATGGCCATGGTGCTGCGACAATGAATGGCAGCGGTATGCCACCACTTTCTCTTCCTGTTCCTGCTCCCCTCCTGCAACATTATCCACTGTTGAACACACAGATGGACTACAACACTGCTTTAGACAATGCTGCTCGAACAACATTTCTAAATGCTCGGGAAAGTCAGCTTGGCAACACCAACAGAACATACGATGGGCCTCAAAAGGAATTCATGGCTTGGTGTTGCAGACGTTGCTCTGACGACCATATGAACCAACTTATCGATGATAAGAAGCTGCATTTATTTCTTGTCGAAGAGGTATGTGTACTTTTCTTGAAATAAACCAATTATTAATGCTGTATGGATATTAGGTTGTATTTAGAGAGCATTGCAAGCCAGGTCCTAAGAAGAGAAAGCATCCGAAGGATGTTCCATTGTCGCCTTCTGCTGCCTTTCCATCGTCGTCCTCTACTGCTGCCTTCCCATCGTCGTCCTCTGCTGCTGCCTTCCTGTCGTCGTCTTCTGCTGCTGCCTTCCTGTTGTCATCCTCTGCTGCTGCCTTCCCATCATCATCCTCTACTGCTGCCTTCCCATCATCGTCTGCCTCCTCATCCATGCCAGATCTTCCAATAAACAATGCCCCTACATATACTGTCGGACAACCTGTCAATCCAGGTCATGGCCGCCATATCAAGCTTAACAGAGTCAAGGTCTATGTCACGTCCATCGTAGATCTTCATGTCTGTCAGATCGAACAGGATCCTTGTTTGGCAGCTCGCCCCCATCCCCATGATCCACTTGTTTGTGCATTGTTAGATTATCTGAAGTATCTGGACAACAAGATCAGTCGTGACAATTATGAGGACAGAGGCGTAAGAACGATGGCCGACGGTTACTCGATGACAGCCAAGATGAAACGTATTGTAGATTACTTTTTTGTGAAGAACAACCAGGCAGGTCTTCGAAGCTGTACATCATTCCTCCTGCAACACTTTGGTCTGCTTAGGGGCGAGGGCATTAGGATGATGGAGCTTGCTGATCTACAAACTTTGCATCTCGAGCGTGAAGGAGCCACTGATTGTCACGCACTGTTGATGGTACTGAAGCCAGGAAAAACGAATCAGGAAGGTCGCGTGGAGTTTGCCGCTGCTATCTATAATGCCAATGACTTTATCTGTCCGCTCATGTCGCTTTCGCTTTATCTGTTTCACCGTTGGTATATTGCCGGAGAGCGCTTTCCCAGCTTCAACTGTAATCGTAATTGGTTCGACATCAAGCTCATTAGGAACAACAGATCCAAGACCGACTCCACTTCATACGATTACCACCGGGAATGTATCGCTGAAGCATTCAAGGCAGTTGGCATACATAGCAAGGCAATAACCCACGCGATGCGGGGCTCTGGGGCATGCATGGCTGAACTTCATGGAACGAGTGAAGAATTAATCTGTCGATTAGGTCGCTGGAACAACACTGCACTAACGACCAGTTACTTGACTAACCTTCCTCGAGACATCTTGCAAACTATGGCCGGGTTCACTCAAGAGGCTGGTCAATTCTATCTTCCTCGTGCTGTGGTGACTCCTCCCCCTGAACTGTGCAAAAAGGTCTTCCCTGATGTTGAAAGATGGCAGGAATGTTTGAATTTGGATGGTGGTGTGGAGGAGGCATCAATTTTGGCAGATATCTTTCTTCGTCTTCTTGTCCAGTTGCGCATTGTTTTCCTGCAAGATTCGGTTTTGTTGAAAAAAGAGTATCCAGGGCATTGTTTGTGAAACCATCCTTTGTTTGTCGATCCGGACTATTTGGATTTTGAAAGGTATGAAGCACACAGCATAGTTGCTTGCAATTACTGACGTTTTATTATAGTAACCTGAATTCTGCCTTGAAAACCGAAGTAGAGCCCACTGATCTGTTGTTGCAACGAGCAGTTCCAATCATCGAAAATCGTCTTGGCACGATACAACAGCAAATTGCAGCACAGTTTGAGCATCAAAATCGTCTGATCCAATCGTTGACAGATATACTACCTACTCTTCAGCCACTTGCGCAGCTGGCTACGCGGTCTGAAGCTCTTGGTAATCTTATACAACATTGGGGCGCAATTGCTTCTGGTCAGGCGACGCTCAATGTATTGCTCAATGTTGGTGGGCAACAACAACAACAGCAACAAGAAGGCTTTGGGTCTTTCGCGGTGCCTGGTGCCTTGGGCATAGCAGCAGCAGCAACCACAGCAACAACCACAGCAGCAATCACGGCAACAGCCGCCACAGCAGCAACCACCACAACAACCACGGCAACAACAACCACAGCAACAACCGCCACAACAACACCAGCAACACCAGCAACAGCAGTAATAGCACAACCAGCGTATCCAATGATGGACCGTCACCTTGTCAACACTCTTCCTGACTTATGGAAGGAATGGTTTAAAGGCATTGGTACGCAGCTATCTGTTGTTGAGATGGAAAGAAAATATGGTACAAGATGGCGACGTGAAAGTCGTGATAAAAAGTGGTTTCAAAAGCGTGGCAAGGTTATAAAAGGCATTCAACAGTATGTGGAGCGGCACCCGGACTTGGATCATAATGAAGTGTTGGAGCTATTGGAAAACTGAAGGGTAGCGGATCGTGAGCGAAGCATCGATTGGATTTCGAAGCATGTTGACTACTTCTTCGCCTAGTTGTCTAGGTTTTTGTTATTTACATATTCTCTTTCTGTACCTCATTTTTTTTATATATTTATCCTCTCTGTCTTGCTTTTTTTAAGCAATTTTTTACGTGGTGGCCTTTCCGGCCAAATACAAAGCATTATTGTTTGTGATTGGCATCTCTGCCACTGCTTGAATGTAATATTTTGCCTTTCAAGTTCTAGTTTAACTTCTCATATGTACATAGCAGACAACACCTAAAGCACACCCTCATCTATTTTGCACTTAATGCGTGCCTGGTCCTTCTTAGTAGCAAGCAACAATCGTGTTGAAGCCTTTTTTCGCCTTTAGTTTGACTTACGAATTTGAGCTTGTGTAGTAACTCTGAGATTGCATTTTCTGTGTACGTATTTTATGCGAGTGTCAATTCACAGAAGCTATAGCTCTAATGTAATAGAATATAGCTGTCGCGCTCTTTTTTACTCTGTAAAGCGATCACTTAATCCTACATAAGGTCCTGAAAAATAACGATTATCTGGTTCTTTGAATTCAAATTGATGATGCTTTCTAAGCTACCTTTTAAGGGTTTGCTTCTGACGCCATAGAGGTACAACTAAGACGTAGTAAAGACGTACATACGAAAATAGTTTCCATTATATGTGCGTACTGTGATCTACTGCAATCGCACCTCGCTTAGTACACTGTTACAGCAAGTACTCGATGTAGTACCCTCCACTACAGGGCACCTTTGCAGCTACATAGGTTAAACCATGCACTTGTTTGAGAGCTGTTATATTACGCTCAGTAGTATTTTGTTTCCAAGAGAGTTATGAAAGCTTGCTTCTTATCTTTCAAAAAGGCAGTCGACGAGCTCCCTTCAAAACATTATTAAAAGGTCGGATACATATGTTCTTTTCTAACATTGATTACGTATGTAGAGTGGTTGCATAAAATTGATTAAGCTGTTCCTGTAACATACTAGACGCCAAATTGCCGTAACACCTCCAAAAGGTGGCAGAATCGAACTGGCCCTCATGAGCAGGTTATGTTATTACAATTAGACAATGTGCCTACAAATTCTTTACATCTCATGTAGTAATGTTGACTTAAATGCTGATATGCCTTTTGATATTCTGAAAAGGTCCCCAACTATATAGGTTTTCTGGGACCTGAATAAATGATATCTCAATATATCATTGCTGTTGACCAATGATATCTGCTTATATCACTAGAAACTTGCTTGCGGAAATTAAATTTTCGGGGACCCACTGGGACCCATTGGGACCTCAAGATTTTATATTTCATAATGGCATTTATCATCATCAGAGTTAAGCAAATGCAATAGTAAGTCTATCATTAGCTCCATTACTTTTACAACAGTAATAACTTGCTCATTTTAGATGATCCATTATCTTTCCCCCTTTTCATCTGAAGGCTTTTTTACTTGTGCTTCAAGAATATACTTCCTTCATCTCTGTATTACTCAATTGCTTTATGACTGCTCTGATTCATCACCATTCTGACACGATGCTCTGGTATTCTCATGGTGGCCTTGTATTTGCTGCAACGCTCCTCTTTTGTCCTCATTGGTACCTTCAAGACGTGGTCGCTGCTATATTTAAAGTTTCCGTTAAAGGTGATGTGTTTCATCACACCACTTGGGTGCTATTTATGCCAATACCATCCTACGGCTTACTAAGAAGGTTTACCTTGAAGAAGATATATCGACGAACTACATTGTTGTGGTTCAGGCTCTTGCTGGTTCATACTGAAGATATATGCTGATCTACTGCTTGATGTTGTGATGCTGTGATGCTTTGACCCTTGGCAATTGACTGAAGAAGTATGGCGATGCTTTGACTTTGGCTGGCTCATGATAAACAAATGTCGATCAATTGCAATGGTGAAAGCGTTACTTCTGTTTAGTTAATGAACAAATGGGGAGTAAGCGTTGTGTCGCAATTCGCAATGTGTTATATATAATGGATCAGGTAGTGTATTACCACACAAGGTAAGGAATGTATTGGGGAGTTTAGTTTATACATTGGTGTTTGTTTTATCTTGCTGAATAAACCTGCGTTCTCATGATTTGTTATCTATACATATTGTTGTATCCACAACATGATTATGGCTTATGCATCGTTTACCCTTGTTTGCTTATTGACAACGGGTTACTTTAATTTTCCGATCTACAGCCACATCCCTGTCTTGACATGCATTCATCGTAATAACCTTGCCTATCTTAGTGAAACCCACATAACCCTGGTTACCACAGCGGTTCATGTGCCTTACAACCATGTCAATGATCCAACCCCTCGAGAATAAGCTTTTATTATTTAAAGTGATGATTCAACATATGAAATAAATCAGTCATTACTTAAGTCTCGTCACTTACCTGCCTCTTCTTATTGTTGAATATCACACATATTCACATATTTTCATCTATTCTTTATCGTCGCCTTGTATGGCATGATAAGGGATGTGGTAAAGCACTGTATGTACTAGTACTATCTATAAGTGTGCAATTGTGGTTCATAACTGCAGTATAAATGCACATAATCATATTTCAACAACGTAAACATATTATCGTTTGCTTCCGCATACAGTGCTACACTTGTTTTTGCAGTGTGTGCATATTTTCTCGAAAAATAAAGTAAAGTGGACTTTGCATGTACCCTCCTTTTGCCGAAAATGGCAACCCTCGTAGCACACTGATGCGGCTTTCCAAATATATAAAAAAACAGGAACAAAGGCGAGCTTTTGAGGATGATAATAACTAGTATATGAAGTAAAATTGGTATCGTTATACTCGCCTCATCGTCCGCTACATCTATGTGCCTAAAAGTGGGAAGCGATGACCCAAAAATCTTGGGTCTATTTTGACCAAAAAATGGCCAAAAGGCAAGGCTATGCACTGGCGATTTTGTTGATTTTCGACTGTTTTTGACCTTTTTACGCAACCTCTTTCAGCTCGACGAAAAAAAAATCGTACAGTATATCAGCTGGTATCTATCCACTGTGGGAGGGCCTCTTGACAACATACTGAACGCTCATAGCCCACAAATTTTTTTGACGCACCATCTCTGGAGTTCAAGTTTGTATGTGCATGTCTTAATTATATTGTATGTACTGTCCGCTCACTATCTGAAGCCCTTTTTCATTTTTTCAACAGTAAAACCATGTTAAAAAATCCATTTATATTGGTGTAATCGATATTACTATAGTTTTTTATACGTTGCAACGTACTTAAGTTGAAATATTTTCGATTAACAGATCAGTCAATAAACTTCTGTGTTTGGAGATCTTTCGTATTACTTAAAACAGTAGCCTCGCACACCAGGTACTCTGAAGCATTAAAAATAGTAATTTAGAACTTGTCATGCTTTGATATACAATAGATAGTCGCGTAGAGCTTGCAATATGATTGTCTCAATCTCATATACCTTCCAAAAAACCTACCATGTGGATTTGAGAACTTGATAGTCATCTTAACTATAAGTATGCAATTGTTACATTCCTACGACGTAAATCAGTGCGTTAGTAGTACCTCCCCCCTCCCTTATAACTTGCAATTTTAAAAGCACTCGGGTTATATCTTGCTTCTACAGCCACAAGAGCCCCACTGGAGTTCACTCCTATCTTAATAACCATATTTAGCAGCGGTAAAATATCTCATTCAAAGAAAAGAAAAAAGAGATGAGAGTTTACTCGGCATCTTCTTGAAAGAGCCTTTCGAAATGTTTGTCGTCGGCTTCCAGTTCTTTGTCCGATTCAGCTACTAGAGCCTCTTCGTCTTCATCATCTTCATCTTCATCACTATTCTCGCTGTCTTCGTCCTCCTCCTTCTCCTTCGCCTTCTCGTTGCCGTCGTCATCGTCGTCGCTGTTGCCATCAACAGCATCTTCAGGCTCGTCAATGGCGGGCGAGTTAACCACACCAGGGATCTGGAGTAGCCTCTCCAGGTACACCTTTTGCTGGCGACGGGCATTTTTCAGCTTTTGCTTATATAGCGCAAGCTTCCCGCGGTTCTCCATCGACTACACCGAAAGTCCCTCGATCACTTTCTTCAATGATCGGATGACGTGTCTGTGATAACGAAGAACAGACATTGCTTCATCCTAAAATGCTGTCAGTGATATATAACATACCAAACATTGATCGAATATAACTTTGAGCATACCTTAAGCATATCGATTTCTTCTAATGCTCTCATTTTACCATGATAGGCATCGAAGGGGTATACTCTGTTGTTAGACAACAGAAGGTCGGCACGCTGCCTGAAGACACTATTGGCGGCCACCAGCTGTGTCGCAGTCAGGTTCAGTGGTTCATGGCCTGTATACTAATTAATATTGTCCTGCCAGTTATTCTGCATTTTTACCAATTATCGAGCGGTTGCTCACAGCAACGTTGTAAGCATTGAGTTGCTTTTTGATCTCGTTGAAGGCCGTATTCTTCTGCGCCGACAGGTTTTGCGTGCGGTTGTGGCCTATATATAAATATCGAGTAAGCATGATCTGAATCACCATAACTATTACTAGACGATGTACCGTTGCCTTGTTGCCTAAACGCCTCGGTTGTGATATCATAGATACCAACCTCGACAACGGGAACGGCTAAATGCACCCCCCCCTCTGGCGCCCCCCTCTTCACTTGTGACGTAGACAGTCAATTCTGTACTTAGACACCCCCCCCTTATACCACTCGCCTGTTTTGAAGACGTTGACTTGACATTACAAATCGACCCGCGAGAATTCAATGAAGCTATAATTAAATGTGACATGGCAAATCAGACCGTGAGAATTCAACAAAGCAATAATCGACATGCCAAATGGAACTTTAAGAATTCAGCCAAATGATGTTCAGACGTGACATGGCAAATTGACGTACGAGAATTCAGTAACACAGTAATCAGAAGTCGAACGCGTTTGAGTTTCCTACAAATCAACAGAAATATGAACGTACATATGGTTCACCATAAGGTTCGAATTCTTTAGTAGGAATTGAGTACTATAGAAAGTGAATCAAGATCGTACCATTAAGTATATTTGGAAATATATAAAGAGGAAGGATAAAAACTAATAATTATAAATGAGGAAAAGCAAGTGAATAATCTTGAAGCTGATGGCGATGACAGAAGGAAGAGTGTGCTGGATATAGACGTGGCCACGTAATCCTTGCGCGAGTGTTATATTCGACGTGGTAGTAATGGGCACCATGCAATTGCAAAATAATAGGATGCGGTGATGGTAAGCTGAACATTGGCACATAAAGAGCTGAACTATCCAGAGCATAGCATGCAATTGCCACGTTAAAGGTGTTAGCAGCAATAATTGAATCCTCTGGAATCATAAACCAATATGCTGAAGAAGTTGGCGAAGCACGGTTGGTTAACCGGTTCACAACCCTATGAACATCAGCTTCTCCAAGAAGAGGCACATATAACTCTATATGGCTGTTAAGGTGATCCAGCATGGCACCTTTCACTTCTTCCCATTTGCTTTCATTGGATTTCAATGCCTGGGCAATTGCACGGTATCCGCAGTTACCATCATCTTTCACGTAGTTGATATGCTTGATTGCGCGACGAGGTGCGATGGCGTGAAGGACATAGCCATATTTGTCAAGCGTACTTTGATCGCTTGGTATGGTTGTTCCACATTGAACCACTAGCTGTCCTTGACTTTCTGGGTGTGGGCTGTTACCATTCCTATTGTGACATCGTGAATGTAAACGTAACAAGTCTTAAGTACGATACCCTGACGACAGTATATACTTCAGTGATATACTTACCATTCATCGAGAGCATCTTTGGCGAACCGTGTCTTGGCTTTTTTCTTTGAATTTCTATCATGAACCTCGCTGAAAATAGCATCTTGCTTGGTGCTGCGCTTTTTTGATTCCTTTACTTCTGGAGGCTTAAGTTCATTAAGGTCAATGAAGGAATCTCGATTGATGGCAACCAGTTTCTCCAAAAGTGATGCTTGCTGCTGTTGATCGGTGTATATGTACTGGAGCTGTTCAATACGATACAGCTCTGTAGAGATGCGGTCATGGACTGTTTCGGGCTTATAATCACTGGCTATTGCAAGGATTGAGCCGCCATCTTTGTCATTTGGTGATGCATCGTTGGCTGTTTCTTTTGTATACGGATCAACTTTATACATAAGCATCAGTATATAGTACATTCGGCTAGTGGAATTGTTTTCTTCCTTACATGTCTCTTCCGGGAAAATATGCCATCTTCGCGGAACAATAGACAGTGGAATTTCGCCAGCAAGAGGAAGCACATGGCAACAAGGAATGTCAAATACATGCCTAATAACGCACTGACAATGTATAGTTTGCAGCATATTCGATCGACGGATTTCTGTCTTGATTATGTCGAATGCAAACCGTGAGATGTTACAGAAAAGAGCTTTCAGACGTTTGGCGTCACTTTCTGCAATATGTGCATCGAATCCAAGAACTTCTTTGTCGATTTGCTTACGATGTAAATCAAGCTAGTAGATGTAAAACAATGAGACTTCCATAGCAATACTTAAATGCATTCATGAAAAATCGATTATATACACATTTCTCAAATCATTATTAAAACTATTTATGCATACCTTCAAGTTGTAAAACTGATCAAGTATTTTAAATGCGAGGTAGAAATTACTCGATGCCTTCAGGTTCTTTTTCAGTTCAGCATGTGCACCTTCCACACGATTGGTGCTAGTGTTGCCTAGATGTGGAACCTTAGCAATAAACTTGCCGGCCCAACGCTCTTCGACCTTCAGCTTTCTTTAAGCAATGAGGAGATCTAAGTGTTAGCAAGAGCGCATATAGATATTTGTGGTGTAATTACTTGTTCATATAGTTTCTGGCTAACTCTGGATCGTGTGCCTTTTCCAAGGCCGCCTCAACTAAACGGTAGCCGTCCTTATATGTATCTTCCGTAGCTATGACAGTAAGCCCAGTACGTTGATCTTCCATTTTCCACATCATCATCAAGTTGATCCCATGCATACAGGATTCGTAGTCGTTTTTGTCCTTGAAAAACTTGTCCATATTGGACTCAAAGTTTCGGCGTAGATGGATCTGGCACAAAAGCTTGTACGAGGTGGGAAATACAACATCTAAGGCATACATTAGTGCATTATCACTGTCAGTGACAAGCACTTTTGGCGATGGGATGCCCTCTTCCGCTGGCCAGACAACAGATTTCAGACAGTTGGCGAACCATTCGTAAGTGTACTTGTCTTCCTGCAATATCCAACCTCCGGCGATAAGGAATGTCTTTAGCTTAGGATGGCCAATATTCGCAGTGCCGGTGACATTGACAAAGGGTAGCTTGTGCTTGTTGGTCTTGTAAGTGGCATCGAGACATATAACGTCTGGGAACTGACGTGCCAGCTTTATCGCGTCATTGTGTGCGAAAAAAAGCGAACGGAGAGTATTTGCGCCTTGTTCATTAGTGCTTGTCTGATACCTGACCTGATAGTTGTTTCCCTCGAGGTCATTGACCAGATAGAACATCTGGTGCTCAGGGTCATTGTTGAAAACGACACGGCGTAGGTTGCTGATGTCCTTTGGAGTTGATCCTGCACCAAGTGTCTGCAAAGAATTGCTGATTACGGCGTTTGAAGCATGCGCTTCGATCAGTCTCACAGCATGTTCACGCTGGGCATGGTTCAGACGTCGATTCATCGGATACGAGAATTTGTCCAGTGCCGTACGGTGGTTTGAATGGCATTCCACGATGTTGACGATCTTCCATTCTTGGCCCTTTTGGATCTTAGCCTTTACACGGAACGTGCACCCTCTGCGCTGCGAATCCCGCTTTCTGTTTTTCTTCGTATCTTGTTCCTGAAGCTTACCATTGCTGTCAACCACAAGTAGCTTTTTGGTAGCGTCTGTCCGGGCTGAGGTGTCACGAGGAACTCCTGGGTGACGGCAACCCATGATAAGCTTGCCAATATCACTTTTCAAGGTGGTTGCTGAGAAGTTACGATCAGCAGCGTATTTTCTGATAGCAATACGGGCATCTTCCATTGTGGGAAAGCAATCACCAATATTAAGTGCTTGCTTGTTTTGCGATTCAGATGACATTGCTGAAAACTTGATGTTGAACTTTGAGTGTAAGAAAAGGAAGAAAGCTAACAGTGATGCCTTGAGCAATCTTTTATCAGCTTGTGAATCGTTGTACAGACAGCGCTAAGGAACCCAGATATATACTACGGGTGAACCATATGTACGTTCATATTTCTGTTGATTTGTAGGAAACTCAAACGCGTTCGACTTCTGATTACTGTGTTACTGAATTCTCGTACGTCAATTTGCCATGTCACGTCTGAACATCATTTGGCTGAATTCTTAAAGTTCCATTTGGCATGTCGATTATTGCTTTGTTGAATTCTCACGGTCTGATTTGCCATGTCACATTTAATTATAGCTTCATTGAATTCTCGCGGGTCGATTTGTAATGTCAAGTCAACGTCTTCAAAACAGGCGAGTGGTATAAGGGGGGGGTGTCTAAGTACAGAATTGACTGTCTACGTCACAAGTGAAGAGGGGGGCGCCAGAGGGGGGGTGCATTTAGCCGTTCCCTCGACAACAAGCTTATCCCACGCATGCGTGACAACGACCGCAGCAGAGTTGCCTGCGCCCCTAGGCTCTATAACGACCTTTCGGACATACTTCTCCTATTCCACTGCTAGCTCTTCCAAGTTGAATCCAACAAGAGCAGTGTCTGCGTCGCTTTGGACTTGGAGTGCGCGCTTGTACTTTCGCAAGAGAGTGTGTGCTATCATTAAGATATTTAGTAGTTTCATTTGTTTAGCTGTAAGTAGACGTACCAATACTCTCAACCTTCTGGCAAGAAAAGGTCTTCAGTACAACCGTCAAAGTAAAACGCCTGTTGAGAGGCGTTATGTATCTTGTCATCGATACAAAACCGTTGAGGTAAGACCAAAGTCTTTCCAACCACTCACCGTCCTTTAGGCCATAGCCAATCATTAGGCGAGGGTGGTACTTGACCTGGCAATCTGGAGTGTGCCCCGTGATGTGGAAGATGCCCACAGCAATCGGTGCGTCATTGATTACTTGCAGGCATGGCGTGTTCTGATGGTACATAACTTAATATATTCTGTAATACAAAAAAAATGAACGAACAAACGAACCTGCACAGCTGGACCAACCTTGCATCCAACATCATACATAATGCAGATGCGTTCATCATACAGCGGATGCTGCACAACTTTGGCGAGGGTGCTGAGCATGTACTCGAACCTGAATAATATAGTCAGTACTAGAATGTAAGGACTTCTGTATTAGATGTACTTTTCGCTGCGGGTCTTCATGTTCAAGAACGCAAGGGGAAAACCATGATCGCAGGTGATGCCAAAGACACCGGTCAAGCGGCCCCCTTGCTTCTCTAGCGCATTCCATGATCCGCAGCTGCTCTTCGATGACTAAAAGAAATGTAAGTTATCATAGCAGCTAATATTATAAAGCGTAGAGTCGAAATACTTACGCTAGCACTGTGTGGTACTGTTGTATCAGTCCAAAGGCTATCTACCACGTCTGCACCCTCGAATACCACACCTGGCAGGTCCTGCGCACGCTTAAAGTGACGCAACTGGAAGTTGCCGTCAGCAGCGATGCCCTTCCGCCCTTGCTATAACAATCGATATCCCTCAATATTCATTCCACCAATAGAGCACTTAATATGCTTACTAGAAACATGCATCCGGGGCAAACGTCGTCAACCTGGCACTTACAACGAAGCAATTTCTCCACATGGAGCATCATCCTCTTGTAAAAAGGCAATGCTTCTGAAAGGCGGGCCTTTAAGGAAGCAGGTACCTAAAGATTGCGTAAGCGACGCTAGATTAAAGTATACTCAACGAACCTTTTGGTGGAAGTGCGCTTCAAAATATGTGACCACGCTGTGCATGGACAGGTGGCACAGAAAACGCAAATTGTAAATGCTGTGCATCAAATCCAAATGGATTGCAATGCTAGGTACAGTGGGGGTGAGTGGGAAGAGGTGACGACGTAGCAAGCGTAGTGGCAGAGGTGAGTGAGACTTGCAGTACTCAAACTCAAATTCCTTGATCGCTATTAGTTGTGAACAGATGTTAGCACTACATTGTTTACATCCTAATCCCCTTCCAATATCCATAATTTACCACACATGAAAATACATGTCACCATCTTGAACTTTTTCTCGCATGAGCAGGGCTCATCACTAATAATGTTCGTTATTGGTTCCATGGCTTCAAGCCTTGGTTCCTGGAACCCAATGCCTTCGAAATAAGCTTTAGGCAGTTTTTCGAGTAACATGCCCCAGGTGGCACTGCGATCGTGGGATTTCGAAGTATTTGAGCCTTTTTCCCTGTGCACTTTCTCGTTCTTGCAGCGCAGGTACGCATTGCGCATGGGTCGATGAGATACCACAATGGTCGTCAAAATTTCCAAGGGGTGGAAGATCCTCGCATTGCTCTCAATTATAGATAATCTCGGGACTTTACGGATCTGAGCGTTTCCTCTCTTGTTGAGGGGACCTGTCGACGCCTTTAGTGCCTTTGGTTTAGGGGTTTTACGACTGGGAGCCATTTAGAATATTGAAGGTAAATAAATGAGAATTTAGAGTTTTGAAGGAAACAAAACGAGAGCGCCTTATTAGGAATGGCCCTGACAGAAAACATCTAGCATCAAGATCCGACAGGTTTTTGTTATGTTGCGAGCAGTTATTGTTGCGGGAAAACTACCTAAGAACAAGAATTTTTTGAACGTGAAATTAAGGCGGAGGCCAACATGCTACTAGGTGTACTGATCCAGTTGAAAGTTGTCAATGAAATTTCCACTTGTTAAAACTTGGTTGTCTTCGTTGTAATATTCGTACTTGAATTCGGAGGTGTTAGATAGTTGTAGTTGTATATTTCAATTGTATGTTTTTTTTTTTTTTACTTGTGTCTTGTTGATATGACTGGGTACACAACCCAGTCCATGTACGTTATATTTATTATGATTGTTTAGATTACCCGCATGATTTTAATGACTTCCCAGGAACTAGTCAAAACGAATAATGATATTTTGTTTTAAAAAAAGATATATTTCAATGATAATTTTGTTACAGATAAGGTTTCATATGCTGTTGTAAGATCGGCTTTTCACTCCCCGAATCGACTCAAGTAATCCGCATTGGAATTCTTCCTTCCAGCTCTGTAACGTACCTCGAATGTATATTTGCCTAAAATGGTAAGCCATCTGGCTATAATTCCTTCAGGTCTTGGTGTGTTTAATAAGCCCCGGATGCTAACGTGATCTGAATAAACAAGGAATGGCTTTGACAGCAAATATGGTCGCAGTGTTCATACACTTCATACTAATGCAAGCATTTCCAATTTTGTAGCCAAAAAATTTACCTCAGATCCTTTCAGTCCTCTGCTTAAATAGAGAATCACTTTTTCTCGGTTCTGTTCATCTCGTTGCAAGAGGACGCATCCTAAACCTTTTTGGCTTGCATCAATATGAATTTCAAATTTTTCCTCAAAATTGGAATGTGCTAAAATTGGACTGGTACACAGTCTTCTTTTTAGCTCTTCAACACCTCATATTCGACTTAGCACAGTATCGGAAGATCTGAAAGAAAAATTTACGGCACAGGATTTTTAGCCTGCCATAAAAATGAAAAATGAGTTTTCTGCCGTAAAAACATCGGGCAGCGAAATTAGGACCTAATCAGGGCAGGGTGTGTGCACGTTTATTTTGTTGTTATTTACTGTTTACTACTTGCACCCATGTCCTTATTCACTCTTGACGTTGTCGAAAAGCTGGAGAAATCTTTCAAAATTTTCAGAAAGCCTGTGGAATCGAGAAGCTTGGAGGAGAAGCTTTTTGTCGAGGCTGACCCTGATGTGCTCGAAATTGCATCTCGCGGCACTGATCTTGTCGCAGTGACAGAAGAGGCGATAGAGGCGATCAAGGGTGAGATTGCTATGGTGGAAGAGCTCCGAGAGCTTGAAGAAAGGAAGGCGGCCGAGTTGGAAGAAGAGCGTGCTGCCATTGCAATGAAGTACAGCAGGCCCCTCAATTCTCTGGCGCATATGAAACTGCCGTTCCTTTGCGCAAACACCGGTAGATGTACTGGATACACCCAGTTTCTGTTTGAAAGCTACACCCAAGCTGGTACATTTTATTTTTACTCTTGAAACTGGCATCAATATGTGTTTGCTTATCATCTTATTTATTCAGACAGAGCCCAGTTGACCAGCGACAACACGCAAGCTGGCAACATTATGAAAGTTTATGCCAATAGATGGCGTGAACTTTCAACAATCGCACGAGAGGACTGGCAAAGAAGGGCTAACGAGTACAACAGGAAGATGGGCATTGATCCTATCTGTACCTCCGCCACACCTGCCACTCGCTACCGCCAGCTTGCCAGTTGCCTCCAGCACAATTTCACTTTGCTGAAGCAGGAATGTGATATGGAGGCTGTCTGCTTCATAGCTGCGCGGTCACTTGAAGGTTTCCAGCCCATTGCCGATGTCCATGGCACACGTAAGCGATTTTATACTAGTAAACAAATTATAAATGTTAATTGCTGTGCAGCTGGAGCACTCGCGTTCGTTGATGAGATGCAGTGGAACTTACAAAAGTTCACGAACAAAACGATGTGCCGGGCGTTCTCACAGTATTGTGTGTCCCTCGGAATGGAAGAAGAGAAGGCGAAAAAAAGTATGTTTATATTCACGTGCATGCCTTTGAAATTATTCTTAACATTTGATGTAGCTCTGGCTGCTGAGGCTGCTATGGAATCTGTTCCTATCGCTGCCTCTCCTGCTGCTGTTGCCTCTGCTTCCTGCCGACGTTGACGTCCTACTCCTGGTGAGGCAACGTCACCAAAGAAAGAGAAGGAAGCAAAAATTTGTGAACTCATGCGCACGCGCTACGGTAAGCATCTTGAACTTTTACATGTTTATTTACTTATACGTTAAACGGCAGCTGCTGCTATGCGTCAAGCATATCCTGACAAGGAGTTCACAAAGACAAACTTTCGCTGGAAATCGCTGAACCCTCGTATTACTGTGGAAAACTGGCTGCAAGGGATTCCCTTTAATACACCATCCAGTTGGAAGGGACGAGAAAAAGATACAAAGTATCGAGAAACAGTTTTCGATGATCTCATAGCCGAAAAGATCTGCTTTGTGGTTCAGAAACAATAGAATGTAAGTCAGTGCTAGTTATTGTTACAGCAACGAACTGACCAGTTGATAGATAATACTTGGAGCACACTATGACTGACTTCGTTTTAAATTGTATATGGAATTAGAGATATTTTGTGATGCTCTACGCATTTATATCAGTAATGGTAAGTGAAACTATGGTAAGGAGCTGGCGACAATATTCGAAAGCAGCAGTAGTTCCGGCACCTACTATTACTACTGCTATCTGGTACATCGCTCAAGCAGCATATACACAGCCCTGCTCATTCTGGAACATCATGAACTACATATACAGCTATCTTCATTTGTAAACGAATGCATTACAAAGAGCAATTAGACATAGGGTAGCGGAAAGCAGGATGAAAGCCAACAAGTATTTCCAGAAGATGACAAAGTAAGTATGATCTAAAAAATCTCTAACATACACAATACTTGAATGCTTTTATGTATATATATTTATAAAGGTAATAATGCACCGAACCTAATTACTTCTATTATGATAGAAAGCATAGTCGCTTAATGACCATGGTAAATGGGACGTATTTTAAGACGCATTCCAGTTGTGATTCATAGAGAGATAAGCAGCAAAGCATCACCCATTAGTGGCTATAAGTATATGTAGATCAAGAATACATCTACATACACACACACACACATATATATATATATATACAGTGGTCGCTTGATATAACGATACTCTATATAACGATATTTCGATATAACGATACAATTCTCAATTCCCCAGTGCGGGGAGCAGTAAAATATCGTTAATTTTGATATACCAATATCCGATACTCCTGATCCCAGATATCGTTATATCGAGCGAACCAATGATAGACTTTTATTTCTAGAAATAGGAAAGAATACTGGTTTGGTGTGTGGTATTGCGCTCTTCCGACTCTAATTTCTGAATCTTTCTACGAAGAAGTCGGATGATATCTACATCTATCTCATCCTCAACCACGACCATGTCCAGGAATTCCTTTATGTGGCGCTTTCGTTCCGCTCTGGTATAAACCGGAGTTTGCTCAGCGCCATCGCCATCCTCATGTCTTTGTCTCTGTGCAACTGCATCTGAGTCCTCACCTATCTTACACGTTAGCAACTGATCAGGATTAAAATTTACTCTTCTTCTGGATGCAACGTACCAAGTTCACGATCAATCAGCACATCATTGACCATTTCGTTGAGTGGTATAGTCGCATGGATGTCCTGAGACTTCTCATCCGGAATAAGGTCTAGCTCTTCCACTCCGCAAGAGTCACTGTGAACTGTCAGAATCGCTTCGTCAAGTTCATCTGACAAAATTTTATCTGCGAGTGCAGCTGCTGAGTTAATTCTGGACTCATCTGCTGCGTCAGCGTCTAATAAGCCAGATTTGTTCCAGCAATTCTGGATGGTTTCCGGAGTAACCAAGTCCCAGGCATGGCTTGCCCAATTCATAGCTGTCAACTGATCTACATCATACAGGTTGGCAAATTGGCCTTTTCTGAACCTGATGCCTGCTTGACGGTACTGGATTGCTCTAATATTTATATATTAGTTATACCAATCTCTAGTGCATATTACAATATACTTTATCATTTCAGACTCATATTATCACTAACCTATATTGCTTTTTGAAGCTTGCAATGATTGTGGTATCGCTCAATTGGAAAGCTTCAAATGACGAGACCAAAAATAAGATAATGTTTTATTGAGAAAAACTACTCTCTATTTATAATGATGATGAGTTGGGACGGAGAAGGTGAATGCTTTTCTATCAGAGCCGAATCCGTGTTATCGCCGTAATCCCTAATGACCATACTGCCTTATTACGAAGGAGCGGATAGTCATGCAGAGACTGAGTTAACGTGAATGGTCCTTCTTGAAGTCTGAACCCAGATCAAGGTCTCACTGACACACAAGCCAGTGAACAGGCCAATAGATAACTGTGCGGTTGTTGATGTCGAAATAAAGGAACGGATGTAACAAAGGCTGAGATGGAAAGGTATGTAGACAATGGATGACTGGTATGTCAGGATACGACAATGATGCCTTGATCCAGAGGTTGAATCTTTGATGTCGTGTTTGGTGGAAGCATCATAACCTCAATGTTGTTTAGTTTCGGGATCTTGTGGCTTGACACATTATCGAGTAGGAGAAGGACTTTTTTTTTGTAAGTTTCCCATAACAATCTCCAAGCGTCGGATCATTAGAGCAAATAGCTCTACTGTCATCCATGCTTTCGAGTTGTTCCATTACCAATGGAGCTTGGCCTCGTCTAAAAGTATTTAAGGCTCATATTAGCAAAGCATTATAATTATATACACATCACATTTATGTAACTTACGCGGTCTTTGCTTAAAGCAGCGAGGTTGCTTTGCATGGCCAATGAAGAAGATCATGTGCTTATGTGAGCGGTCAGCATTACACGTCAGTGCAATAGTGATACGCGACTTGTCATCCTTCAAGCCAGCAAGTGGTTGCTTTGAAATTGTTCTGCGTGGAACTTGCGCGTAGAACAAAGCTGTTTCATCAAAGTTATAGACATTTGATGGTCCATATTCTTTGATTTTGGCTTTGATTTCCAAGATACGCTCCTGAACATCGCTGCTTGTCAGATCGGCTGATCCAGCATCACCATGCATAACTCGGGACTTGTACCCGAAACGCTTCTCAAATCCAGTGAGCCATCCATCTAAAAATTGGAAATCTTGGATATTCATCTGTTTTGCAATCGATTTGGCTTGAACAGTTATTGCTTCCCAGTTTAGAGGCATTTGGAGCCTTTCCATTTCATCGACGTATCGGGCAAGCACCTTCTCCATATCAGGCTGCGCACAAGGCTTGCTTCTTTTGCCATCGAGCTGCTCATCGGTCATAGCAAAGTGCTTCTCCATATCTCTGATAGTTTCAGAAATGGTGGACTGCTTCGGAACAAAGTCGAGTTGCCACTTCTCTTGTGCCCATAAAGCAAGCTCCTTTTGCGTCCACTTTGTCTGCTTATACTTGTAAATAAGTGCCAGTTTTTGCTGTTTCGTAAGGGATTTGCGCTTCTTAGCCTCCGGGACAGATTCACCTCCATTGATGATTCGCTTGGAGCCAGAAGCAATTTTATCGGCAGTAATAAGACAGGAAGACATTTCAAAGTAAATTGATGAAGGAGTACACAAAAGGGTAATGCTAGTTTATAAATTAAGCTAAGCTATAACCTTTTCACTGGATTCTAGAGCTTTCTTTACACTTCTTTCAGTGGAGATGATGAATAAGCTTTGGATAAGGGTTTAACCGTATACCTCCTCTCGGAGTCCCAATTCGATATAACGATAATTCGATATAACGATATAATTTGGGTTGCACCGGCATATCGTTATATAAAGCGGCCACTGTATGTATGCTATGTTTGTGTAATAAAATATTTGATACAAAGGGCTAGTTTACTCTTTAGAGCAGATAAAGTAGGTGACTGGATATAATAGTACCAGTACGACTAGCATGCATGAGGTACCTAAACTCGACCTCCAGAGGTGGTGCAGCAAAAAAATTATCTCGGTAATGAGAGTTCAGTATGTTGTCAAGGGGTCTTTCTAGAGTAGATTGATACCATCCGACGTGCTGTGCGATTTTTTTTCCTCGAGCAAGAGGAAGTTGAGTAAAGTAGTGAAAAACGGTCGAAAAATGGCAAAAGTGCCAGTGTATAGCCTTACCTTTTGGCCATTTTTGAGCCAAAATGGTGGCAAAATTTTTGGGATATCATTTCCCAGTTTCAGGCACAAGGATGTAGCTGATGAAGAGGCGAGTAGAACGATACTTGTACTAGTCATTATCGTCTACAAAAGCTCCCTTTTGTCCATGTTTTTTTTTGTATATTTGAGAACCCGCTGTGGTGTGCTACAACGACTGCCATTTTGAGGCAAAAGGAGTGCATCTTTAATATTTTGCAAAGCCCACTTTCACGGTTGTTCGAGGAAACATGCATACATTGCATACACAAGTGTGGTAGCTCATGTCATATTAAACAATAGAAGGTATATTATAATGTTCACATTCTTACTACAATAGGAAACGACTACTTATGCTTAAAGCATGACAAAAGATCCATATAGTGCTTCGCAGATCATATGTTATAAGAAAGATAGAGCATAGAAGAGAGTAGTTGTACATGTATAGCTACTTATAGCAGCACAGATTTATTTAGCAAAATAAAGCAAGTGCATATATAGACTCTATGGCACATATCTTACCTTGCATGCGAATACACTACCTCACCATCTATACCGAACATACTGTAGCCATTATCAAAACATGACCTTTACCTTCATTTCTTTCATCATAACAAGTAGCGCAGTTACCATCCCAATATCGTGACGCGACTCTTCAACCATTAATAATCAAATCCATTAAAGATCAAAATATCCCCACACTTGCTCATCAACAACCAAGGATCAAAGCATCGCCATAAGTGTTCACCAATAGCCAGCCATAAATCAAAGCCCTGCAGTTGCTTGTTGTAATGCCAGGAAACATAAGGTCACTGGTGTCCGAGTACCAAAAAGGAACACAGGATTTATATTCTTTACGCCCCAGAGCCAAGGTATTGGTAGTCTTCAATGCCCAAAAAAACAGGAATAAACCTTTTGTATGAAGTAACAGGTCATAGCAGAAGGATAAGGTTTTCCAACATGGACCTGGTTGATAGGATATGCTCTACTAGACCAGGGACTATGTGATGAGGCTGCTGGCTTGCCGTGTCTATTAAATTGTTGATGGGCTTGGTCACCGTTCTTGTAATCTCTGCTTGTTTGATCAAGGAGCAGTAGTAACTTAACGCTGAGTAATATGGACTTGATATCAGTTTGGTATAATCGATGACCCCTCTTACAGTTTCTGTGTAAAAGATCGACGTTGGGGCATTACGAAATGGAACACCGAATCAAGAAACTTTCAAATATGGTGGGGAAGCCGCTATGAAGCACGTCTTGAAGGTGCGAATGAGGACAAAACAGGGTACTGCGACAGATACAACGCCATTATGAGGACATCAGGACACCTCACTAGACCTTCGATGAAGGGGAACACCCATAAAACCATGGAATAATATGGAGATGAAAAAAGTAGGTTTCAGAACCACGCGTAAAGAATACACTACTTCCAATTGGAAATGTAGGGAAGACAATCCACCATCTAAAGAGGACATGTTATTAGTTTCTATAAAAATAATAAAACTAAAGATGACAGACATACCATTGCTTTTTAGCTCTACAAATAATAAAAGCCATCTTCATAAAGTAACGAGAAATAAAAACTTCATGTTCCTACTTTAATGTAAAGTAAAACAAGAACACAGACAAATAGGTCGATCGTGTTTACTATTACTTTTAAGTGACTGCAGAAAAAAATTTCTGAACTAGATGGTCACAGTATACCTAGGCATACCCAGGTGGCGCCATTTGGCAGCCGGGCCAGTGGCGGCGGCCAATTTTGATTGTGTTACCTTTTTAGATCTATTTTTTAGATGTTCGGAAATCGTGTCAGGTTTTGCTCATTGTGTAGAACGTCGGGCTATTTTTTTTTCACCACTAGGCCGTGTGTTCAATGCTGACTACAGAAATGCTTTTTTAACAGCTAAAACACTTAGAACCACTAAAAAGGAGCTCCACATCATTAGCATCTAATATTTTCGTTTTGGCAATATCGACATAAAATTTAGAAATGGATAGTGTGTGCCTGTGTGCAAGTGTTGTTATTTATATTTATTTTCTATTAACACTGTTTTTAGTGTCTTTCGAAACTTGGATCTTATATCAATATTCTGATCTGTGATACCTGTTTTAACAGCCATTAAACTGCAGTATTTCATATGTACACTGCTAAAAACAATGAATCAACAATCGACCATATACAAGAAGATCATATATACTAGGTATTTACACTAAATAAAAGTCAAGATGATTTATTACACAGTTGCGATGATAGAATTCTGGAGGCGTTGTTCTCCACCTATGCCTTTTACAAATAGAAATACGTCCTCCATATTGGTAAAATAGGTCTGTATACAATAATAAGGGTAACACGACATCATTCTGTCCTCTTGGAAGTCTTCGACACTAATGAATTTTAAAGTAACATAATGCTGTTCTTACACTACATATACACAGTGTTTTGTTTAGTGAATACATCAAGATTACACCGGCATTTGTTTGAATAACCACTCAATAACAGTACATGCTTTTCACAATGTATATAAACTATTTTGTAAACTATTTTGTTACATCTATTAACGTGTCTGTAAATAAAGAGATCATCAAAAATTATGACTTGAAACATAATCAATTTTATTAAACATGATGTAGGTTCGATACAATGTAATCTGACTTACCTTCCAGCATTGCTCTCGAAATACAGCTGCTTATGAAGACTTATGAAGCTTTTGCTTGTCTCTATATCTCTGTGATGCATTCCTTTGCCGCTTCATTTAAATTAGCATTGGTATCAAGTCATGCTAGTATCATACATTTTCCTGCTTTTCTTCCGGAGACAGTTTTTTTCGTCCACGTTTAAATGGAGGCAAAGGAATCTCGTGAATGTCACGTATATGTTTGTAAAGATCGCCCTTTCGCTTAAATGTGGCGATACAGAAGATGCAAGTGAAATTACCTATCACATATGGAATAGAATTATCAAACTCGAAATTATGGACTGGAATATTAACACATGAGAAATATGCTCTGCCTTTACCTCCATATACTTTTTCTCGATCCTCCACAATACAGTAGATGCTAAGGAGATCAAGTTCCTTGAGCCATGCGCACGTCGTACAAGGTCCAATGGCAAAGGTATCGAAATCAGACTCTGTCGTGGAAATGAAGCAAATAAGATATATGAGCGGCTGCCTAGTAATTGATCCGTTACTGCCATACCAGGGGCAATATGCGAGAAACGTTTCGCTGTTTCTATATTCAACCATAAGGGGCTATAATATACATAGTAATAGAGTGGATATCTACCTGGTCCAAGTTGCACACTGGGCCAGAGACATTTTGCTTCCCAAACCAATTTCTCGGCTTTGGTGGATGTCTCTTCGTTTTCAGGCTTAACCAATGCCTCTTCTGCTTTCCTTGCTGCTGTGGTAGCCTTCGTCATGCGCCGTCCTTGCTCATACTTCTTGAGCTTGGAACGTTCCACAGAACTAGGGTCCACAGCTCTCTCCTTTCCTCTAGTAGTTTAAAATGAAGCAAAATGAAAAAAATGAAATGAGATTGTGAATGTGCATTCCGACTTGTCTTTCTTTCCATTCCGGCGCAATTGTTGAGCACGAATCTGCAATGAAGCAAAAAGTTTTAATCAGTTCATTCATAAGTTCTGCTACAGAAAAACGGTGCTTACCAGAAAACGATCCATTTTAGGTAGTGGTAGCACCCCAGGCGAAGAGTGTTGCCTGCATGCCCTGTTCGCCACCCAACGTTATATTGATGATGGTCGAGGCTTGTATATTTTGGTTCCCCTGCCAACGTTAAATCGATGACGGACCAATTTGACATGCTCTTTGTGAAAGTCAACCGTTTTCCCTAGTAATATTCCATCAAAGCACTTCTTTGTCAATTGGTCTGCCATATTGGTCAAAATAATATATATTTTTGCAGAGTATATTGTACAGGAACGTCTACTTCATTATTTAAAGTTGAACTTGACGGCAAGAATCTCAAAATGGCAGTCGTTGTAGCACACCGCAGCAGGTTCTCAAATATACAAAAAAAAAACATGGACAAAAGGGAGCTTTTGTAGACGATAATGACTAGTACAAGTGATCAGATTGGTATCGTTCTACTCGCCTCTTCATCAGCTACATCCTTGTGCCTGAAACTGGGAAATGATATCCCAAAAATTTTGCCGCCATTTTCGCTCAAAAACGGCCAAAAGGTAAAGCTATACACTGGCACTTTTGCCATTTTTCGACCATTTTTCACTACTTTACTCAACTTCCTCTTGCTCGACGAAAAAAAATCGCACAGCACGTCGGATGGTATCAATCTACTCTAGAAAGACCCCTTGACAACATACTGAACTCTCATTACTGAGATAATTTTTTTGCTGCACCACCTCTGAAGGTCGAGTTTAGGTACGTACGTGAATGTCTTTTATTTTTCGTTATTGTACTGAATATGATCTTTGATGAGTGAGAGATATATTCCTTGATCTCATAATAAAATGGGTTTGTTTCCTCCGTATAATAACATGCATTATTTGAAAGCATATTTTATTTACGCAGCTCACAGTAGCAACTAGAAACTGTAAACATAATATAGCTACATTGTGTAGCACTTACATTGTTAATGGTTGTATGGCACTACTGATACTGCATTCCATTAGTCTACATCTATCGTTATAAAGTGAATATCACCTTTCCAATAAGTAGCCTACAATAAGTTTTAATATGGATGAAGTGTTGTGTTAGTATCGTTCTCGTTGTAGGTAAGCTACCTTTAGCATTTGGATAACTAGTTCTTTCTGGCAGGAAGTAAATAATACTCGCACGTTATCCTCGCATTATTAGTCTAAAGTAACATTGGAAAAGAGGTAGATAAAATGAAATAGAAAGTTTTACTCGGCATTGACACAGTGGGAAATATGTGTGGTTAAATATGGTGGATTCTGGTTGATCCTGGTTTGGTAAATACCTGGTGGATTTGGTCATTTTACCTGAAATTCACCGGACCAAAATTAACCAAAATAAACCAAAAAGGACCATAAAAAACGAACCATCACCGGTAGAAACAAAACATAACCAAACCATCAGAACCGTAGAAAACCATGCCTGTGAATACCATGGAAACCTGTACCAATAGTGATCGAGAATGACAGCGACATCGAGGTCACCATACGGTACAAAACAGAACTGGCGACCAATAATATAAATCCGTCGGTTTGAAAGCATTTCTGCTATTTATATAAACGGTACATTCATTTTTCAGAAGCTTCTATATTGAATATGTATACGCGCAAATATGATTCTACGCATACGGAACCTGCAGCGAAAGAGCAGCCTTTTTATTTCTATAGATCTACCATTTCTATCGTAATATACAATAACTAATTATTCTGGTTATTATCTAGCTCAGCGAAGGTGATACGTTTGTCATTATGTGCAGTCGATCTATCATAATGAGCATAAGTTAAGTCAGGCGCGATCCAATTTGAAGGTCACTTACCTGCTTCGTATGTTTTGCGGTCTTTTGCCTTTGTCTACTTTTGAAGATGAATTGGAAGGAGGGCTTCTATTAACGAATAAAAAAGTTAGATCGGCGGCTTTGGTAACATTCATACTTGTACATACTGTGGGTACGATTCACCAATTTCATAATTATCGGCAAAAAACCGATCTTCATTAATTAATTCGCAAATGCCCTCATCGTCTTGCTCGCGACCATTCTCTTCATACTCATACTCATATTCGTACTCATCCTCGTCCTCCTCTGGATAGGACTCCGGTTCAGAGTCCAACTGCTTCTCCACAGAACGTGCGCGCTTTTGAGGGGGCGGACTCGTGGCACCAGGCTTCTCGGTCGTGCTTCGCTTCTTCTGCCCTGGCTTGATCCGATTGCGCCATGCCTCCGCGAACATATGTTCCGATGCCCAATGATTCTCACACCGCGAAAGATTGACATCTGTTTCATCGAATACTGCATCCTCAAATTGGGAGATAGCAATCTTTTTTTGGGCTGGCGGAAGTGAACTCCAAGTCGTGCCCGTCAAATCGATCATGGAATCATCTATAGCTTCTTCGCCGTAGATATAACGGTACTGGTCGTCTTCTGCCATCTTGGCAACCATTGCTTCCCTGACATCCTGTTCGAGTACGTCCAGGGCAATGGCGAGCTCGCGGCGCATTGTTCGATATGTTGCTTCGGCGTCTTCATCGGTAAAATCATCGTCAAATGCTGGCTTGATAACATATTCTAAAATATGTTCCTTGACAATTCGCAGCTGAAAAGACCTGCGTTTACCCTCGACCATCTTGTATAGGCAAGGTGCCGGTATGATCTTCTTCTTTTTCTTGCTGCTATCGCGAGCTTCATCAGAAGGGTTGTTCGCAATGGATTGTGCGGCCGACGTTGATGGGATGTTGCTGAAGAGTTCGTTCAACATTGACTTAATTTCCATGTGTTGCTGCTGCTGCAGTTTTTTTATCTCTTCCACCTCCTTCTCGACGCAGGTACATATGTTGTATATCAAATGGACATCCTCGTTTAGAGACTTCACTTGCTTTTGCAGTTCTGCGACATCTTGAATGATATTGGGATTTGCGTTGCTTCTCTTTGGTGGCATAGCGATGAATTAGTGAACTTCGATGTAAAAATACCGATGGATGCATGGTCCTGATATATAGAAATATATATATCTGTTGCTATGGTCAAAAATTCTGTAGCAGCCCAGATCATAATATACTGGTTGATGTTGTTGTCAAAAATGCTGTTGCAGTCTAGATCACAATTGAGTGGTAGTTGTTGTCAAAAATGCTGTAGCAGTCCAGATCATAATACCGTGGTAGTTGTTGTAAAAAAAGGCCGCATTGGTTCGTGTCGAAAAACGGGCTACATTAGCTGATAGTGACAAGAAATGCTGTATTGGGCCGAACCGAAATGCTATAGAGCTCGAACATAAATACCTAATAAAATACGCTTAATTTATCTCAACTGTCAAACACTACTTACATTATGCAGAAGTGTCGCTATTGCTGTGGGTCGTTCCCTAAAAGAGCATTAAAGAACCACGAAATTAGGTGCTACAAGAAGAAATATTCGAGACCTACCGACAGCGATACCCAAGCAGCCAAACGCACAAGCATTCTCATAGATGGTGAAACGGGCTACTCCCACCACTCAGGACGCAATACGAGGAAGCGCAACGAATGCATGGACGACAATCGGGCGTCGAAGAGGCAATCTACACAACAAAGACCTGTAGTAGATGCCATGACACTGACCGACAGCGATATCGGTTATCACGATGACAGCTATTATGGCAACGGCCATTGTCCCTGGGTAGATGATGACTTCGACGATACAGCTATTTCTGTACATGCAATGGACGTGGACGATGAACCTGTCGCTGTATCATCACCAGGCAGCACAAATCAACCAAACGCACCAGCCACAGCAGAGCTGATTGACAACTTTCAACGAAAAGAAGTATTCATAGGCTGCGACATACCAAATCTGTCATCGTCAGAGTTTCTCAGTTTGGATCTTCTTAAAATTATTGAACAATACAACATACCGCGCGCAGCATACGAAAGCTTGGTAAACTTCACAAACAAGGCAATGACAACATCTGATGGATCAGGTACCATATTGCTATCTTAGGTACTTTTTTGATAATGCTACGGTTCATCTGACTTGATTCGCATTTAGACGCAACCGATCTATCCCAAGAATTTATTACTATCCACTCCCCATTTATTACCGAAAAGCTCCTTACATCGTTATATCCTATATCCCAACAATACTTCGATATCTGCAGAGATGGCTGTCACCTGTTCACGACCGACGAGCAGGTCGAGTGCCCAAATCCAACATGCAAAAAAGCCAGATATAACAATTTGGAAGAAAAGAAAGCATATGCCACGATGCAGTATTTGCCCGTATCCGACCAGTTGGCATCACTGATTTCGCACAAGGCCACACGAAATAAGCTGAAACCTGCATATACTATGCGTAACACCACATCTGGTATCTTCAGCGATATATTTGATGGAAAGGCTTTAGATTGTGCGCAAGAATGGGGGTCGAACGACGTTGGCCTGGTCCTATACGTTGACGGATTTCAGCCCTTTATTCATAGTACCGTGTCAATGACTATTGTGCACTTGATTATATTGAACTTCGATCCATATCAACGGTATGTGGCTAACGATAAAATTGGTCTATCATGGAGCCTCATGCGCAGCCTTCCATAGATATCGTGATGAGAATATGATTCAAGTCTGCATTATCCCAACGACATCGAAAGGTGGTAACCTGGACTCGTTTCTCTCTCCGTTGTTAGACGAGCTTCAATTTCTAGAACGTGTGGGGATGGATGATCTATGTGATGACGACGAAATACGATGCTTTAAAGCTCATTTAGTTCTGGCTACTGGTGATATACCTGGAACTGCTTCACTCGCACACCATGGTGGTCATCAGTCGACATTTGGATGTCGTATTTGTTTGATAGAATCCGTTCGATCAGAAAGCGCAAATTCGTTGGAGCGTCGACGTACTGGAAAAGAAAATATTAGACCTGGACACGGCCGGTACTATCCTGGAACTGTAGACCTCGATCCTTTGAGAACTAAAGATCATTACAAGCATGGCGATATTGTAAGTTTTCTAGGTCAATTGCCTCCGACGTTTGCTCTAATACATATAATATATCACACGCAGCCACATAACATAAAATCACCATCTCCATTCGCTCGATTAGACTCTTTCCAAGGACCATTCTCCTTCGGTCTCGACGAAATGCATATGTTTGGCTGCAACATAGGACCTCAACTATGGGCGATGTTCAGCAACCCGGTCCTTGATACACCTTATCATATGTCAAAGTCGCAACAAGCTTCAGTGAGCGCAGCAATTAGGAGTGCCATGAAGACATGGCCAGCAACATTTCAGGGGAGGATTACAGGTGTGTCTTTTGTTCATCCACGTGTTGTTGGCTATCAAATATTTATGTTGTAATTAGATGTGTTAACGCGAACGCGGGATACACGCGCAGTGGATTATATTGACTTGCTTGTCTACGTTATCCCTACCATTGTTATTGACCAGCTACAGCGAATCGATCATGGATGTAGTAGCATAGCAATCCAAGCACTGGCTGATCTCGTCAAGGCGTGCGCACTTTCGCTTTCATGGAAGCAAACAAATGATACTATAGATGAAATCGAAAGGTATGAGGGACTAGATTGTAAACGAATATACTCACAGCTGTCTAATAGATGCGTCAATCGCTGGCATAACTTTGCTCGTACGAACCTTCCTACACATCAATATACAGTCAACCATCACTATCTTCGACATATCCCGGAAGCATTGCGCCAGCTTGGACCATTGAGAGGATACGGGACTCGATGCATGGAGAGGGCTGTTGGTGTGTTTGATCGTAAGATCAGATCTACCAAAACGCCAGGAATCAATGCAGGGAACAAGCTGGTTGCAGTAGCAGCCCAGCGATATCTCGATCGAAGCAATAACAAGCCGATGCAATGTCCAAAGGTTCATCAAGCAAAGGCAGCAATTTATTCCGAATCATATGATGGAGCACCTGAAATTTGGGGTCCCCACTTGTCAAAATCACCAATGCCGATCCGCGAGTACCGGGATTACAAACTTATGCCTTACCTTCGAAACTTTTGGGCACATGAGCGCCGTCTGTCCGTTGCCTTTATGCCTAACCTTTCACCAGAAATATCAATTGGAAAACGACTGTACTACCAAGGAACAACATACGATTGCTGCTTACCAATGGGTACCAAAAGTCATGGAACCTATGTAAAATTGACATTGCCAGTTGACAAGTATGCCCGCTACAAGAACGTCGAAGGGGAGAGTACCGACAAGGTGTTTTTTGGAGAAACTTTACTCTTTTTCTCGCATAGATATCTTGGTAAGTAAACTTCTATTCAGTTGGTATTGATAAAACTAAAATTTTGCTGCTTTAGCGGATGAAAGGATCCTATGTCTGGTAAGAATTGCACGTCAGACTGGTCTATCAGCATATGGATACCCGTATGGAAATGGTACATACGGGTCGGAGGGTCGCTTGTATGTCTGTGATACCTCACGTATCGACTGTGCTGTCGGAGTGCTACCTTCTTCAACGATGAAGAATCGTTTCTACTATGTTTTTGAAGACATGATGCAAGGAACCATAGATCTGGGAGAAGTTACGGAGATCTGAGCGAAGAGGTGTTGTTGGTGGTTTTTCGGCTGTAAATGATATCATTATAGAGAAAGTAGTAGCCAATAATGGTGATTAGTTTTTGCTACGATCCTCTGTAACAAGCGATACTACACGTTGTATATATAAATCAGGCAGCATTTTTTTTATTAAATTTCTGGACTGCGTTGATGCTTGATCTCTCTCCTCACGCTCCACAGTTGCTGTTGCAGTATGTCGCCGACCCAGTTGCGGTACATCCCATATGCAACTGGAAACTCGTAAATGTGAGCAAGCTCCTTCCAATCCGCATACTCCTCTATAATACGTTCTTCTTCGCTCTTCAAGTAATCGCCCCTCTCCTTTTTGTCTTCGAATCTCTTCCGGGTTTCATCGAACTTTATCTCTGCTTCCGCCATTTCCCTGAGCTGCCTTTCTTCCCTGAATGAACATGTAAATCAGGTTGGACACAATTTTCACATGATATAAACTGCTATTTATTCATACTTACACCTGCTTATTGATGAATTCGGTCAGGTCCTCGTCATAGCGACCTTCCTTATTCTCTAGTATCAATGAACGCAAAACTTCGCAAGAATAGGGCTTTAATCGATTTGGTTTACCACCGGTGATCTCGAAAAGAGCCTTTATACTGTATTAAATATCTGAACGGTTAATATACTGTAATGCTACATATGATGCTACTTAGATACTTACAGGACCCTCTCTCTTCCGTACATCTGACGAAGAACTGTTTGAGCACTGATCCCGTGTTCAAGAGAGCAGCAGGTCAGGTCGATACATCCGTCGTCACTGAGGCGCCTTCTCTTTTTCAAAGAGCTGCTGCAGATTTCATTTCCTGGCGATGACATGATAAAATTGTGGTGGTGAAAAACTTAATATTATTGTATTCGCGTGCCATATATATATATATACTTAGACGGCACTACTTCAAGTGCCGCGGATCTGTGCAGTACATGCATTCAATAATATGACATCTTTATTCCTGTCATGCACAATGTTAGAGATTTTAATTTTGACGCATTAAAAATACTGTAAGCTTTGTCAGCTGTGGTAGTGGTGTAGGCGAATGATTCTTTAGAGTCTATTCAAGTCTGCTGCGTGGCCAAAAAAATCGTACCTATGACTCATCAATAGTAAGTTGGGACTCTTCAGCATATTGTAATTCTACCCTGTTAAAATAACCAAAGTCAACAGAGAATAACCACAGTTCACAAAAAAAAACCATAGAAATACCAGGCTTTACCGAAATTCTTGGTGAAATTCCGAAAAGTAAGGTATTTCGTGGTCGATTGCGGTTTGAACCAGAGATGACAACGGTTTACCAGATAATCACCACACTTTACTGGATGTAACCAAAATATACAGGATTTAACCGCACATATTTCCCACTGTGTGAACAAGCTTGCGAACTCACTGTCGTCGTGTTCAACAAGCTCGTTGTCAGATTGTGGCTCGCTGGGCTCGTCATCATCACTCTGATCTTCCTCCAGACCATCAGTACTAGCAGTGATTGTCGTGTCAGCAATAATGCACTGTAGTCGGTTACTGTGAACCTGCCGCCAATATGTTGCCTCTTCCAACTTTTGCTTATACAGCGCAATCTTTCCACGGTTTTCCAGAGAAATACACTCTTCGGTAGTGACCAGAGTGGCTGGTTCACCAGATGGAGTAGTAGGAGGGGGAGGCGAATGAAGACGTCTAATCGTCTCTTGAATTGCAGTTACTGTTTCTTCGTTGAATCGAAGAACAGATTGTGCATCTTCCTATCATTTTTGCGGGTATATATCAATAAAAGAATGAATAGGTAGCACCCTTTTACAAACCTTCAGCATTCGGAGCTCCTCCTCAGCTCTTAGTTTCCCATGGTATGCATCAAACGGGTAGTTCGGAATATCTGATAAGATATTTGCTGTTTGCCGAAAAATGCTATTTCGTTCCAGAACGGATCCGATAGTCGGCAAGGGAGGGAGGCCTATATAATAGTTGGTATAGTTGTCATGCCGACCTCTGAGTATCCTACCTATAACCGTGACAAGTGCATGTATATTCTGATACGCCGTCAGCTTTTTCTCAACTTCCCTAAATGCTGTTTCTTTATGGCGAGAAAGGTTTTGGGTCTCATTATGACCTATGCAAATATTCTGCGTAAATGTATGTGTAATGAATATGGTTCGATATCGTTACCATTGCCCTGTGTTCGAAAGGCTTCAGTAATAATGTCGTAAACACCTACTGCAAGGCGAAGGTTTTCCCAGGCATTTTGGACCTTCGCAATTTGACCAGTCTCATCGTGCTCTCTCAACTGGGTCGCTTCCTGAAGGTGCTTTCTCCACTGTTGTTCGATTGCACGCAGGTCTTCACTAAATCCAGCTCTCCGAAGTGCAGCAATCGCATCAGCTTTAACATCATTTGCGCGTTTATACTTTCGTTGAAGAGTATGAGCTAATGTCTCTGAAGTTAGTACCGTTTTAGCTTTACCTTGCATTTAGCAACTTTACCAATATTCGCAGATTTTTGCTGGGCAAACGTGTCGAGCGCAACTGTCAATGTAAGTCGCCTGTTGAGAGGCGACATATAGCGTGTCATGGACACGAAACCGTTGAGGTAGGACCATAAGCGTTCCATCCACTCGCCATCGCGTAGTCCGAATCCCTGGAGAAGACGAGGATGGAACTTTACCTGACACTCTGGGACATGTCCAGTTATGTGGAAGATGCCTACAGAGATAGGTGCGTCTTTTAAGGCGTGGAGGCATGGTGTTGTCTATCATAACGTGGTTTAGGACACATGTTGAGTAGACAAATAGGTCAGACTAACCGTAATTGCTTTTTGGATTTTGCATCCAACATCATACATGATGCAGATGTTGCCTCCATAAAGTGGGTTCGCAATCACTTTGTTCAGGGCACTGAGAACATATTTATACCTAAAGATTATATCGTGAGCGTTAATGTGGTTGATAGGTCAATAAACTGACTGTTCTCCAGGCGTTGTCATGTCGACAAAAGCAAGAGGGGAACCGTGATCGCAGGTAATGCCGAAAACACCAGTTTCATCCAGCCCATTAAGGCTGCCGCCTTTCTTTTCCAGAGCTGTAAATGAAGTACAGCCTTTCACCTCATTCTCCTTCCCCTTTAACACGGTAAGTCATATAGAATATAACAAAGTGAATTATAATCAGTAGCCTCTCACCGTACTGCCATACTCCACGATGGTATCCACCCAATAGCTGTCAACTTCTTCAGATCCTCCATAAACAGCATTGGGTGTATCCTTAGCGCGCTTCAAGCGTCGCAATTGGAAGTTGCCATCTGCTGAAACCCCTTTGCGACCGCTCTGTAAAACCATAATCAATTAGTATTATCTCAATCTTATGTACTTTTTATAAATACCACGAATTTGCAGCCAGGGCATGCCTTAATCAAGCCACAATCGATTCGGTATTGCTTCTCGACATTCAGCATCATCCTGTCATACATGGGCAACGCCTCGGACAAACGATTCTTGAATGAAACCGGAATCTAAAGCATGTATGTATAAGGGCACGCTATGACTATCTTTAATACATACCTTTCGGCGATTAAATGCCCCACAGAATGTGGCAATTCCGTGGATAGACAGACGGCACAAATAGTGCAGATGATGGATAGCGCGCATCAGCTCCAAATGAATTGCATTCCCAGGAGTGGAAGGCGTCAATGGAAATAGATGGCGACGCAACAAAATAAGAGGAAGCGGCAAATGTGTGTTGCAGTACTCAAACGAAACATGCTTTACACCTAATAGCAATTCACATATGTCAATGCATATTTGTTTTGACATCCTTCCAATTGTCCTACACTCACCACACACAAACACGCAAGTAACCCATTTTTGGCTTTTTTCACAAGCACAAGTCGGTTCGTCTTTGATATGGCGGACAACTTCCATGTCCTCGGCCTTGAGTTGTTGGTTGCCAATGCCTTCTAAGTAGGCTTTTGGCATACTCTCAAGGAGCTTAGCCTAATTGCTGTCCCGCAATTCCTTTCTTGATTGAGGCGATGCTGGCAATGCTTCATTCACTGAAAGCACTGGCTCTTCAGCGGGAAGCCAATCCGTGAACGGCCGATGGCAAGATGGTGCAGGGGGCAGATTCGTTGCTGATTGCCCGGCGATGGGTGGCATTTCGTTTGAAAGTGAATTGCCTCGAAGGGCCTTTGCCGAGGACAACGGCTTGATCTTCTTGACCGTTGTACGTCGGTTGGCAGTGTTCGAGACTCTTTTGATTTGGTTGTGACCGAGTTTACGAGTATACATGTTTGGCAAGGCAAAAACAAAGGAACGAATACTTCTTTATAATTGTTTAGTATTCCCTACTATTGGTGGCGGTGCTCAGAACGTCAATATCCGCTATCGTTGCACCAGCACGCAGTACGATGGTGTGTTTTAACAACAGTTTCTGATGTTTAAATTTTACGGCAGGGCAAAAATCCTGGTGCCATAAAAAAATTTGTCAGATGTGTTGTATCCAACATGAACACACCCTAACAAGCTTCTTTGTCATCTATGCTGTCCGTCAGCGAATAAGAGCTTTCCATCCTTACCGCCGCTTCCCACTTCCGACATCGGAACGTTGAGCTTCATGCTTACCAAATACTCAGCCAATCAGGTTACTCATAGACACGACCTTCCGGTCAACGCGTCTCTTCACGGATATGCTCTGTCAGCATTCATCCTATCAATCATCACGATCCGTAACTGCTCAATGATAATAAGGTTGACATTACACATCACTCACGGAAGCACCGGCTTAAGGAAATCCCATCATGGATAAGCATTTATTATAAATAGAGAGAGCAAAACATATGAAATAAATCAGTTACCTTTTTGAGTCTCGTTGACACATTTGTCTTTTACACTTGCTTCTCTCTGATTTAACAAGATGCTGTATACTGCAGTGTAGGTGTTACTAGGACTCTTCAAAAGCTTCTGTTTCTGCAGTTCCCCAAGCGGGTCGGTCCTTTTTTGTTTAGTTATACAGTCACACACAAAAAGTATTCAGATGACCTGCATATTTGGCGTAAATTTTGACACAACATCTTTTTCAAACCCTTTCTTTTCCCAAACTTTCTCAATAAAACTACCATGCCACTTAGCGACACAACTAATACACAGCTTGAAAAAAGTCAAGAGTACGACCAGTTCACTTGTGTTCGCATCGTCGGCTTACACGAGCAAGGTCTATCATTTGGTGGCATAGCAACCAAACTTGGCATTCTGTGGTATCGCTCAATTGGAAAGCTTTAAATGACGAGACCAAAAATAAGATAATGTTTTATTGAAGAGAACTACTCTCTATTTATAATGATGATGAGTCGGGACGGAGAAGGTGAATGCTTTTCTATCAGAGCCGAATCCGTGTTATCGCCGTAATCCCTAATGACCATACTGCCTTATTACGAAGGAGCGGATAATCATGCAGAGACTGAGTTAACGTGAATGGTCCTTCTTGAAGTCTGAACCCAGATCAAGGTCTCACTGACACACAAGCCAGTGAACAGGCCAATAGATAACTGTGCGGTTGTTGATGTCGAAATAAAGGAACGGATGTAACAAAGGCTGAGATGGAAAGGTCTGTAGACAATGGATGACTGGTATGTCAGGATACGACATTAGCATTTATCAAAATGGTAGTTTATTTGTTTGAACGAAAAAAAAATTTATCAGTGGCGTAAAAAAGGAATCCAGTGGGAAAAGGACGGTCTACTGAAAGAGTATGCAGAAGTATGCTTTTGCTTCTGTCAATAGCAAATGGGAGCCTTGAAAAGTAACAAGCACAGAGCCTCGATTTGTGCAGCTACATTGTATAAAATATATCAGTATGACTGAAAGCATAGCTGCTTTGTAATGACGTTACCTCTGAGTTGCTTGCATCAGTCATAGGTTTTGCTATGCAAAGATCACTATACTTTGAAGTGTCAGTGTTCGAGTATTGATTTATGCCAGTGCATCACTTCACCTTCATCATGTAGGCACCATAGGGCGAAAAATATCTATCGTGTCAAAAAACAAGGAGGCAGGCTATATAGAACATACCGGTCAGAGTGGGCTGAACATTTCTCCTCTTGCCGCACAGTGCCCTTCATACAGTGTTAGTGAACATGTAAAATGTGAGGATGCTGCTTGTTGAATGAAGTACTATACCTTTCAAAGTCGATAAGACAAAGGTGTATGCAGGAAAGGAAGAGAGTGGGCTGTATTATTCACCAGCTTCCATTTTTATACTCCCATAATGTGTGACTTTGTCATGAACTTTTTGCCCTTCTTTTACTGTTACCAACTATGTCTTACAATCTCAACCCCAATGTGCCCGGTGGAGGTCGACTTAACTTTGGACCTGATCCGTTTGAATGCTTGTGCGGGGCAACTTTCACTCGTGGCTATTCAATGAAGGTTCACATTCGACAGAACCCTAGCCATTTGATTGTACGTGGAAGCGTAGAGCCCAACATGATGTCGACACTTTCACCAGCCTCTGCGGCAATGTCGATGGAGCAGACACCCCCTGTTCCATCGCCTTCAGTTCAAATGGCGACAGATCCTGTTCTCGATGATCCCGAATGGGAGGTGTACAGCTCTGACATCGAAGAGGATAGCCATGAAGCTCCTAATGATGATGCAGAAGGATTCGTCAACCAAATCAGGAGTAGATTTGAGGGGCTAACCTCAGATGAAGCTGAATACATGCTCAGTGAATTCCCTGGTATTGCTAGAGTGTTGGCGCTGGGATTAGCAGAAGCTGAAGAAGCGAGACAGCAGGAAGATATTGAACGAAAAGCTGCTGAGGATGGAGCAACTCTGTAACATGCAGTGGGCAGCAACAGTACTTGGAACACTTTTACCAGTGATGAACACCCATTTGTAGACTTACAAACGATGGTCCTACTGTCTCTTGTTGACGGCGACGATGACATGGTATCCGAGAGGAATTTGAAGAAGTTCCTCGATGTTATTAAGCTTTTGTTCGTTCTGAAAGCTGAAGCTGACGAAAGAGGGGTCCAGTTCAAACTGCCTGCTGTTGATCATCTTTTGAACTTTCAGCAGCAGCTAAAAAACAAACTATCTCAGTTCAAAACCACAGAAACATCGATCAACGCAGTTGTCGGAGGCGAACATGTGGTCAGTAAAGCGTCTCTTAACCTACCGTCGGACCATTTGAAGCTCTTGGTAGCAAATCCGCAGAAGAGTGCATTGATTCCTACTTTGCCTGACTATACGCCCGATCAATGGATCTCATTGCAACAGGGCGATAAATGGAAACAGCACAGGCTATTCCAGCAACCAATGATGACTGTGGATAACCAAGACGTGTGGGTTGGCGACGTTTTTAAGACGAAGGACGAGGCTGTGACGATGTACTTTTTGGTCGAAGGCTTTTTTACACTTAGAGATCAGCAATACTGTCGTGGCTACTATTCTGAACCAGGAAATGGGCGGCACTTTCAGCTTGCTTTTTGGAAAGCACCCGCTTACTTCCGAGTGACAGATCTCGCGACAAAGTTCCCAGAACCAGTTTGCATAGAGCAACGCCTCAGCAGAACTGATGCCGAATACGAACCACTGACTGACTTTCACTCACACCTTCTTACCACTCGCCATTTCATGAAGCATCCAGTGCTCAATCGAACTGGCGAGTTCTACAAAGTGAAAATTGTCCCGCTGATCCTATTCGCCGACGACACCTCCGGTAATATGTCAAAGCAGTATAACAAATACGACAGCTGGTTGATGAGATGCGCAGCATTGCCCTACACTGAACGAATGAAGCGTGAAAATTCACTATTCATTGCCACCGTCCCCGGTAGCCATGGCATAGATAGCGTTTCACTCGTTCCAAAGCTAGTGGAGGACCTGAAGAAACTGGAAGATGGCGTTATCATGTACTCTGCAGAACACAAAGAGGATGTTTTGGTTTATGCACCGCTACTCCTCATCGAAGCAGACAACCCTTGCCATTCGGATCTTTGCTGCTTGAAGGGATTAAAGACTTTGTATTGCTGTCGCAGCTGCTACTTCCACAACAAAGTGACTCCACGCAATTCCCCCAACGATCCGCCAAGCGCCGAGGCTCTCAATGCGCAATACAGAAAGCGTACAAGGGCTGACTATGTTGCTGCATCGTCGGATCCTGATAGACGATGTCGAATTGCGTTTGGACCAGTCAACGCTGACGGACTTCCACTTTACAAAACTGCATCCGAATTAGGGTTCAAAAAAACTGGTGCAGAGGACTTGTTGAAGCTCGAAGCGTTTGACCCTTCACAGGACACTCCAGTTGAAGTACTGCATACTATCATGCTCGGCATCGTCAAGTATATGGTGCAAGGCCTGTATAGGAACTGCTTGAAAAATAATCCCGACAAACTGCAACAAATGCATAATGCATTAAGAGTTTACTCGGCGTCAAAAGGGTTTAACCGTACTTTCTGACGACAGCTCAACTATTCTGGTTCATTTGTTGGCCGGGATTTCAAGCAATTGATCCAGGTCTTACCCATTATCTTAACAACAACATTCAAAGATGATGAGGGCCTGCAGGTGGTAGCACCAGTCTTCGTTCAGCTCGGCAAGTTGTCTTCGTTGGTGTTCATGCGCTCACTGGAGCATCACTTCGACGACTATCTCGAAGAAGTTCGCAGAACGATCACAGATCTGACAAGGGAGATCCATGTATTTGACAAAGTTTCCAGTAGCAACGACAGACTCTGTTCGAAGCCGAAACTTCACATACTACACCATCTCCCTGACAACATCAAGCTTTGGCTGTGCACTGCATTTCGAATCCAAGAAGGGTGAACAGTTCAACAAGTTCATCCGGAAACACCTGTTCAACACTAACCGCCATTTCACCTCATTCGGCGTTGCCCACAAGTTTGGAAAGCAAATTGCTCTGCGGCATGTCATTGATAATGGCTCATGGCTGAACGAGCAAGGAAAGCAGGAGAAACCTGGGAGAAATGTCATACGTTTCTTGTTCCAATGTCGTGTAGAGTTTGTCATTAAACTTTTTGGTAGATATCGTGACTTTGATGACACCAACGACGTGTTCTACAACAAGGTGGCTGTTCAAGGAACTTACGCTGTTTTCACGTTCAATGACAGCAGTCCAAATGGCAGCATGTTCATTGGCAGGTCGTAGTCGAGAATGGTATCAAGATGGTACAACAATACCAAATCGTTGGTGGAGATCCAGTAAATGGCCACCTGTATCTGACGAAGGTACCATCTTCACCACTTACGTATGGTACCATCGCTTTCGATCATCTCAAACCAGTGTCAGTGGTGGACATGTATTACGTAGACGATCAAGGCCGACATATCCTAACCCACATAAGTTTGGATCATATTGGTTCTTAAAATATGCAACGATTGCAGGCATAGAGAATTAATCTCTTGCTGTCAATGACCACGAAATTGACTAAGTCATTTTGTACGACTGAAAAATAATCGATCTAAATTTTTATGGCTTTTTGTGCTACTTAAAACAGCAACTATACTTGTTTAGTGCATGTGTGTGAGCAAAGATGGCAGTTATATTTTTATTTCGAGCTGAAACTCTCTCTTGGCCAATGATATTAAGCAAAAGCTATTCTCAACCAGCCTATTCCATTTTTGGGTTCAGAAATCCCTAGGTGTGTAACCTCTGGACATATCGCATACTGGGTATATGGAAGCGTTCCCCAATTCATCTAGTAGATCATCAATCCTGCTAAGAGGGAAATGAATCAACACGTACTTGTTTGTTTAGTTTGTGCAGATCACATGTGATTCTATAAGTACCATCTTTCTTTGGGACCAATATAATGGGAGAAGCCCAAGGAGATGCTGAAGGCCTAATAATCCCCATTTCACACATTCGGTCCAGCTCTTTTTTTAGAAATTCCTTTTCCACTGGGGCCATCCGATAAGGTCTGGTTCGTACCGGTACTGCATCTTCTTTTAATGGAATGGTATATGTTAGTCTAGTCGTCTTTCCTAGTGTGCGACCATCCCAATTAAAAATGTCCTGGTATGCCGCCAAGAGTGCGAGGAATTCTTGCTGTGTTTGAGGGTCTATTTTTCCTATCTCTATGATGTCCACTTGTTCTTTGGAAAGTGGTGGGAACTTATATTTTAGCTTGACCTCGGAATTCAAATCTTCAAGATTTGGCAAATAATACCCTTTGCAATCATTGGTAACAGATACAAGATCACCCAAATATGTATTAGCTTGCAATGTCAATAATTTATCTGACATATTCAATAACGCTATGCGGTATGATTTTTCATTCTCATATATAATTCCACTGTAAAGACCGGCCGGAAAAAGTGTATACAAAATTTTGGGTGCAAAAAGTGCTCATTAATAGAACTTCCTCGTGATGTCATTTTTTTACGTTAAGACTGCGATTTTCGTGTTCCTGACACGTCTCGCTTTCGTTTGACCTACATTTCATCGCATACAATGGCATCACCTGAATTAAAACGCACTCAAGCGCGCATTACAAAAAACGAATGGACTTCATTTATTATCGCTCATCGATACATAAGTAAGCACAGAAGACTCGGAAACTTCAATATCGACAACTTCCCGCGCAAGGTGTTGCAGGACCTCTTTGGCATTGGGGACACAACGGCGGGACGAATTATTACCCTTTCTAATGACCTGAATTTGCCAGATGAAAGTAAGAAGCTAGGTCGCCCAAGGAAGGTACTCTCGGATGAGTATGTTAATGAAATTCGAAATTTCACTGTGGAATGCACCAAGACCGGTCAGCCAGCCACAGCAAAACGTATCCGCACGCACCTCGAGAACCAAGGATTTGATGTGCCATCTCTCTCGGTTATGAAAGAGGATTTGAAGCTTGCTGGACTTCATTATGGGATGGGAAAACGGCAAAATATTCTTCATGACAGCGAAGCCATCGTCAATTACAGAAAGACATATCTGGAAAGACGCTTGAGCAATCTGAATCGTAATGAGCTGCCTATCCAACCGGAGGTGTTTCTTGATGAGTCGTACTGTCACTTAGACCATCACGCCAGACGGACGTACTATGTCCCAGACACTGTCGTCAACCAAACTGGGCGTAAGCCGATGTTGGTAATGTTTGGTGCCTTTGCAGTTTATAAGGAGAACAATTGTCTCAGGGCTGAGCTAGTTGAAGAAAATACAATCATCTGGCCAGTCAAAGGCAAAGCCCATGTTCAGGAAGAAGAGAATGTCGGTATGAAGCGCAAGCGTGGACGTCCCCCAACAAAAAATACTGCACAAGCATTTGCCGATCTGCCACAATGTGTAAAGGATGCCAATATCGCTCCAGATTACCATGATTACCACGGTAACTTCAATGCAAGTTTGTTCGAAAAGCTCTTTGAAAGACTTTGTGAAAAACTTAGCGAACGGTTCCCTTCTGGATGCATCATTCATATGGATGGTGCGAAGTATCATTTCCGCAAAGTTGACCCACTTCCCAACAGCAACGCTCGTGTCCAGGATATCCGCGACTGGTTTTCACAAAGCCAATACACAGTGTCTCCTTCGCTAAAGCCTGGAAAACTTCCTTCCAAGAGGGTTCTTCTTGAACGCCTCAAGGAAATACGAAGTGAGCACCCTGTTGCCTATGCTGTGCATGAGATTGCCAGCAAATATGGTCATACAGTTATGAAAACGCCTCCATATCATTGTGAACTGCAGCCGATTGAAGGCCTGTGGGGCATTGTCAAACAGCAGATTGCATACAACCCAGAGCCAGCAAATACTACTGAGGTTCAATTTGCACATCGACTGTACCGCCTGTTTGCTGCAGTGCATTCGAATGACCTCTTATCTTTGTGGAGAAAGATGGTCATTCAATGCAAATATTATCATGATGAGCATCAGCGAAACGCTGTCCATTCTGTGGCAGTTGTTGAAGAAGATGGTAGCTCTCTTGAAACTGAAAATTAATGCAAGAAAGGTTGGTACTCAATCTCCGAAAAATTTCTTAAAAAAAAAAACTGATCAATTTTATTTTACTAGCCACCAAACATGCATAACAGGACAAATAGTATTAAAAACCAAATGATAAAATCATCTTACTGCGTGGCTATCAAATCTTTTTTGTTTCATGTAAAATGGCTGTGATTCCATGAAGATATAAGCAATCAAACTTTGTATACATTTTTTCCGGCCGGACGTTATATGGCAATTCCATGGCCTAGTGATTCACCATTTTCAAATACATATGTGTTGTATAGTCGACCTTTAATGGGCACCTCATAAGTATAGTACGAATCTGGTTCCAGGCATATATCCTCTATCGTATTTACTCGGATCCTACCTTCATGGATATCTACGTTTATTGGGCGATCATCCTTTATTGTGAAGAGTTCTTCATCCAACCAGAATTCTGAAGCCAACATTTTATCTAAAGGAGAGGAGTGTTTATTGTCAGATTCAAATGCGGGATCTACTGGTTCAATCTCAATTTCTGAATCGCTAGTAGATTCTGTCAAGTATCCTGATTCTGAGCCCTCCTCCGTATCTTCTACTGACGTATAAGCGATTGACTTAGAAGATTGACGCTCACAACTTATAGGTATAGATCGAGTGGTTCCATGGTTGATCCATAATTTCTTGGATTCATAATCGATTTGTGCACGAGCTTTAGATAGCCAATTGTTTCCAACTATCAAATCAACCGGACAATCCGGGAGTAACTCGACAGTTATAGGCACCAGATTTGTAAAGTTCGGTCTTAACAGTACATTAGCAATAGTGCCCAAGGAGGCTTGTCGGTCTCCATTTCCCAGCAAAAATATGGTGGCTGATGGATCTGTAATATGCATTCCTAAGCGGTCTATGAAAGCTTTTGATAAGCATGTCTTTGATGCACCTGAGTCAATAAGAGCTATAACTGGGACAGAGTGTACTGCAAAATTAGCGTATAAAGCTGTGGTGTAAGGTGCATTAGCATCTGATCCTTGATTATCCAAAACTGCTAGAGTGCGTGATTCTCGACATGAGGCTATTAGTTGTCTTCACAATGAAGGAACAATAGAAATTAATTGACCTATGCTTATATCAGCAGGTCTGTTCAAGATGTTGGCTGAAATGTTGTAGGGAGCCATTTTCTTTGGTGCCATATGTATGCGTCCACTGGCCGTTCTATGCTTGACCTGCGTTTTTCCTGCATTTCTTATAGCAGTTGTCCTTTTCGTGGTTTGCTTGACATTAGATTGTGCAACCTTTTTCCTTCCTTGCTGAGGCGTCGTCAAATCCACTACTTTAGCGCCAGTCTTAGTTGTACGAGCACTATTATCCGAGGAAGGGGTGTCTAAATCCATTTTTTCAAAATCATTTCTGAATTTAGTCCATTGTCTACCCACCGGCACTTTTTTTGTAGTCGTTTTCCATATAGGCGTTTCTTCACGCGTGAAATTGGTTCTTCCAAATGTTGATGAAGGTGGTTGAGGCAAATTCTGTATTACTTCAGGATCTAATTCCATGTTTGAGACAGGTGGAGTGGAATCATTCTTGGTATTTTCATGTGCAACCTCCGGAACTGTGTTTCCGTTGTTTGTTGTTACTGTGTTCTGTCGATCCTTCTTTTTCCTACGTAGAGGTAACTCTCGAAAAGCCACTTTCTTTTGCGGGTTGTCTACTTTTTTTTTACCCTTCCTGAATCATTCCTCGGTCGCAACTCACGAGCAGGAAATAACTCTTCATTTTCTGTGTGATATATTTCTTCGTCACATTCATTATCATATTCGTCTGATTCATTTTCACTGTAGTCATTTTCCTTCAGTTTGGTATATCTTTCAAGGCAATCATAATCGTCTTCTATATGTTGACTGTTTCTCTGAAGAAGCTTGAATTCTTCCTCTTCTACCAATGCGGCTATTGTTCCTGATGGCGAATTTGGGCGTGCGCGATACGTTTCTCTGCTTGGTTGGTAATTCTGCTGAGGGTTGGATAGAAAATTTTGTCTGTAATTATTTTGGCAGTCGGGCTGGAAGTTACGACTCGTAGGGCCTTCATCCATTCTTCTGTTTCTATAATTATATGATGGGCCGTTCTGATACTGGGATCTGTTGTTGTTAAAACGTCGTGGCATATTATTATTTCGATTACGGAAATCTGCTGTTTTTCTAGTCTCTTTCTGAATTATCCTGAGAATCATGGATTCAAGCTCATTGCTACTGTAACAATCCGTTTGGGGTCGTTGATGTACTGATGCACCATACCTACTGTTTGCTGCTTCATGCTGGTATAGCTCTAAGTTTTGCATTTGTCGGGTTAAAGCGTCTATAGTAGGTGATTCACTTCCTGGTTCATAAGCAGGCACTCGCAATGCATGGGCTCTGGCTCTATCCAATGCTTCCTTAGATGGAGCAAGTCGATCATACCAAGCTGGCGGAATTCTTTCTTCCTCCTTCATAGGAACAAATGGATTATCTTGAGGATATAGCACCATTCCATGTTGCCCCCTCCAATATCCATATGCGCACAGTCTATATTTGTCAAAGTCGGTTGCATTCTGTGTTTGACAATGCTTTCTTACACGAAGAAGTAATCCATTTTAAATTGGGTTTCGACTAATATGTTGCCTTCCTTTCCATACAAGTTGGCCAAGTCGGCTCCTTGGTAGACCCTTGCTCGAAAAGTGCGAGGTGTTCGTTTTCGCTTTGCTTTAGTCTAAAAAAAGCATCTTTGTATTGTTCGATAATATCCTCAGTGAGATATTCTTCTTCTAGGAGTTTGACAAGACTCTCATAGTTGGCCTTAAGTGCATGATTGCTTCTAGTTTTGACTTGTAAATAAATGCGAGCGCACTTGAGATAAGAGCGAAGTAGCGAGTATCGAAAAGGGACAATAGAAGTCAACGAGACTCAGAAAACTGTAGTTTATTGATGAAGAGTTCGCTCTATTTATATTAAATGCTTATCATGGATGGGACTTCCTATTACCGATGTTATCCAAGGTCATATCATGATTATACCTGTATATCCATTACGTATGTCATGTTGGGGTGTTATTGAGAAACGAGTGATGTCTATCGTTATGGAGCCGGTCCATAACGGATAACGATAAGCTAAGTGATAGCTGTTGACACGCGTTCATGATAACGTCTATGACAATATGCCGGATATGGAAGATATGTCTGCATGAGTGAGTTTTACCAAAAAGGAAAGTGAGAGATAACCGTTCCGTGATACTGATCAGTGATTATGTTCATGTTGGATACAACAGCACTTCTTCAACTGTGCCCTTAGGATATCAGCTTTTCGAGCACTGTCAAACACATTGGTAATTGTGAAATACGATTCTAGGGTTTCTTTGAAATGGCGGAAATCCTCTCCTTCATAGCTGCAGAAATCGATCAGCTTTGGCTTGAAACAAGCGCTACTGGTGCTAACCAACACAGGTGATGGTGCTGTTATGACTTGTGCAGTATCTATGTGTTTCTTGTTCTCAAAGGAGCTTTCCAGCATATTGTTTGTTTGTTTGGTTTTGACTTCGGTCTTAGTCTTAGATTGAGGTTTTCTAACTTTGTATCTTCGTTGTCGGTGTGATGGAATGGCATATTATCTCCTTATTCTCTGAGGGTATCTTCTTTAAAACGTCCTCTGTAGTGAGCACCAAGATGTTATGCCGTATCTCTATCGATTTAGACACAACTGAAAATTTGACAAGAATAGCTTGCCTTAATCAGTTTTTCATATAATACCTAACACAGGTTAGTAATCTAAAAGGTGAGCTAAATTGACCACAGGAGTTCTTGAGCTTGGACTTATATTTCGGATGCCAACTGCAGTAATATCTAGACAAAAAACTAAATATGTCTCAAAAGAGAAAAAAGCTAAAAAGTAAAGTTTGGCAGGAAAAGAACTGTAGTTTATTGAAAATACGAATGCTCTATTTATACCTTATATATTCCAGCTTAGGGCTCTAAACGGGCCATGCCCGACGGGCATCAGGCCCAACGAAACGGGCCATGTCTTTTGCCCGAACCCAAAATTACAAGAGCCCAAATTAAAGTGGCCCGCCCGATGAAATCTACAATGTAAACGATCTTAATGCAGCAATGACTAATATAGAAGTGAAATGGGGTTCTGCCTTGTGTTATCGTATATAAGGTTTGGGCAAAAGTCATCTTTATTGTATTAGATCATGTAATCGCTATCTTGCACACACTTTTTTGAAACAGCAGAACTTCTGCAAGCAACAAAGGAAGACCAAGAAGTACAAAAAGCCAAAGCGACACAGTGAGACAAACCAGCAATTCGACATCGCAAATGGCGTAGGAATGCATCCTGCTTTGCATTTTTTCAGCAACGTTTTTTCTCTCGATGCCCGTCAAATGGAATTCAGGTCGACCATATTGCTTCAGAACGAATTTTTAATCACCATATACAGTACTACTCGACCATATTTATTTTCCATACAACTGAATTTTACCATATGACTCAGCTTTGTTTTACCGGCACTCCATTCCATTTCGACATTGTGCATCCCAATCAAAAAAGGGTCGCTGCGTACATACTGTAATGGTGCATACACAGCCACCCTTATTGTTTTTCAAATAGGTACACTTTTTCAAGCGCACTACTCAAGATGAAGAAGGATGCTTGTCGTAGCTCTTTTTTCTTTATCCAATGGTTTTCTGCGAAGCACCACCTTTAGTAAGCCAAAGGTTGGTTTTTTTCAGTAATAAAGCGTCTGTATGGTCGAGGCACTTTTCAATCACTATTGTTATCCTTTTTTTTGTGTAATAAAGCTATCATTATACTGATCCACTTTATCATCGCGTTTTACTTCTGCTTACACAATGCCAGCTGGAAATTATCTTTGCTTGAACACATAGCCCTTTCACACTAATACTGATCCTATCCAAGTTCTAAGACATTTGCGGATTAGCGTGCTGCAGGCAGTTTGAATAGTGCTAATTGACGTAGCAGCCTTTCATTGTCGCAACTTGGCCCATCAACTCCAATCATTGTGTAACCGGATCATTGTAGAAACTGCTCAACCTTTTGACAAATCTTTCCATATTAAAGATGTATACTTAGTTGATTAATCTTTATTTGCAATACACGGTTTTGATAGAATCAAATTACATATATAACAAGGGCCATTTAGATGGACGTTTCATAAAGAAAATACATATGCTTCACATTCAGGCACTCGGTCGGGCTGCTATATAGGACCGTGCCCGTTCGGGCACCCACCTTCATACAGCTTTCCTGGCCCGATGCCCGAAAATGCCGGGCCAAAACGGGCGGTCCACGGGCCTGCCCGCCCGTATTTAGAGCCCTATTCCAGCTATATATTTCTAGAATCTAAGGGTATTCTGGATATTACACTAAGGAGGAGCAGATAGCTATTCTATTAAGGTCTTTTTCTGAACAAGGTCACGTATTCTGAACAAAAGATTCGTTTCTGGATAATTATTCGTTTCTGTGTAATTTTAGGTTCATACGAACCAATAAGGTGTTACCATTCCAAGTGACCTTAACAGATTATAGTTTTCAGAACCAAAAGTAGCATAACAGTACCCATGGAGAACCGCATTGCACAGACCGATTTTTTTACTGCGTATTATAAAACAAAGAAGTATGCTTGATATGGATTGTATCTACCTATTAAAAGAATCGAGTCCGCTAACTTTCCTTGCTAACTTTCTCCGCTAATTTTCAAGAAAAGGAAATCGCAGTCCCACCTTGAGAAAACCTTATTGTACCTTGCCAACTTTTTTTTTTTAAAACTACCTTTTTTTCTTTTCAAACAGCTGACAACCATATCGAAATACTGAGGACAGTGCTATCTTGCTGTTTTTTTTACGTCTAACAGCTCTTTAAACAGCCTGACTACCTATTAAAAGAATCGAGTCCTCGCTAACTTATTCCGCTAAGTTTCAAAAAAGGGAAATCACAGCCTCACTCTGAAAAACCCTTACTGTACCTCGCCATCAGCTTTTTTTCCCACCACCTTTTTTCTTTTCTAACCACTGACGACCGTTATTGCAATACTGAGAACCTTCCTATGTTGTCTTTTCTTTTTTTTACGTCTGGCAACTCTTTGACCAACCTGACTTTTTTAATTGGGTCTCATTACCACCATTTGGTTTCGTCTCTTTCAATATGTTCACCATCTGTTCATCATGAGATTCCGATACTTTTATTTTCAAGCAGCAGCTTTTCACGTTGTTAACTAGTGCTACATCTGAGCTAACTGACACTGTTGTTTTCCAACTCGATTCCTTCTTGCAAAGGTCTTTTAGATCGCCCTCTCAAACAGGACCTGTTGGATGATCAGGCTTTGGTCGAGAATGCTGTGTCAGCAGAGAGCAGTGACTCTGCAGTAGGAAAATACTACGCTGCTTCCCTGTGTACATTGTTAACTTTTGCTATGAAATGATGGTGGATGACCTGTACCCGTTCTACCAGTCTGCGTTCGATGACGTTGAGGAAGAGAACGATCGATAAAGCAGTTTTTACTACTTATAAAAACCGTGTCTAGGTACCGTCTCACAACAGTTCAGCTTTGCCAGTGCGCAATATACAGTTGCCTTTCCAATCAAATGATCATACATTGTCATCTACCTAAGCCAACCAGGTAAACTAATGTGTCTTTACTATGAATAACAAGCATGATGAGCCGGCTCACCGTTGAATGACCCGAAGCGTAGCGAAGGGGATCATTCAGTCGAGCGTAGCGAGACAGGTGACGTGCTTTTAAGAATGATAAGATACACAATAGCATTCCAATAGGGTTTAGGGTGTAGTTAGTATCAGTGCAGCTTTGTCAGCGTGCAGTATACACTTATAATTCAAGCCGAATTATCAAACATTGTCATCTATCTAACTTAACCAGGTGAACTGATGTGTCTTTACTATGCATAACAAGCATGATGAGCCGGCTCAACGTTGAATGACCCGAAGCGTAGCGAAGGGGATCATTCAGTCGAGCGTAGCGAGACAGGTGACGTGCTCCTTAACAAAATAATAAGCATAATAATATACACAACAGCAATCCAATAGGGTTTAGGGTGTAGTTAATGACAATGTAGCCTTGCCAGTGCGCAATACACATTTGCTTTCCAAGCCAAGTTATCAAACATAGTCATCTATCTAACCCAACCTGCTGAATTAATGTATCTTTACTACGTAGAACGAGCATGATGAGCCGGCTCACCGTTGAATGACCCGAAGCGTAGCGAAGGGGATCATTCAGTCGAGCGTAGCGAGACAGGTGACGTGCTCCTTAACAAAATAATAAGCATAATAATATATACAACAGCATTCCAATAGGGTTTAGGGTGTAGTTAATGACAATGTAGCCTTGCCAGTGCGCAATATACATTTGCTTTCCAAGCCAAGTGATCCGACATTGTCATCTATCTAACCGAACCTGGTGAATTAATGTGTCTTTACTACGTAGAACAAGCAGGATGAGCCGGCTCACCGTTGGATGACCCGAAGCGCAGCGAAGGGGATCATTCAGTCGAGCGTAGCGAGACAGGTGACGTGCTCCTAACTACAGTAACATACACAATAGCATTCCAATAGGGTTTAGGGCGTAGTTAACCATTTAGGGTGTAGTTAGTGCCAATGCAGCTTTGCCATCGTGCAATATACAGCGGCCTTTCAAACTGAATTATCAAACATTGCCTTCCAAACAAATTATCAAACATTGCCTCTCAAAACACACCGGAGCGGAGCGAAATAAAGTGCAGCCCAAAGGGTGCAGTGACACGCAGCGCAGCGGAGGGGCTCACAAACCCTGCGGCGAAGCGAAGGCTGCACTTTATCTACCTATTAAAAGAATCGAGTCTGCTAACTTTCTCCGCTAATTTTCAGAAAAGGAAATCGCAGTCCCATCTTGAGAAAACCTTACTGTACCTTGCCAACTTTTTTTTACAACCACCTTTTTTCTTTTCTAACAGCTGACAACCATTATCGAAATACTGAGGACCGTGCCATCTTTCCTTTTTTTTTACGTCTGACAACTGTTTGAACAGCCTGACTACCTACTAAAAGAATCGAGTTTTCAGCTAACTTATTCCGCTAAGTTTCAAAAAAGGGAAATCACAGCCTCACTCTGAAAAACCCTTACTGTACCTCGCCATCAGCTTTTTTTCCCACCACCTTTTTTCTTTTCTAACCACTGACGACCGTTATTGCAATACTGAGAACCTTCCTATGTTGTCTTTTTTTTTTTTATGTCTGGCAACTCTTTGACCAACCTGCTTTTTTAATTGGGTCTCATTACCACCATTTGGTTTCGCCTCTTTCAATATGTTCACCATCTGTTCATCATGAAATTCCGATACTTTTTTTTCAAGCAGCAACTTTTCACGTTGTGAACTAGTGCTACATCTGAGCTAACTGACACTGTTGTTTTCCAACTCACTTCCTTCTTACAAAGGTCTTTTAGATCGCCCTCTCAAACAGGACCTGTTGGATGATCAGGCTTTGGTCGAGAATGCTGTGTCAGCAGAGAGCAGTGACTCTGCAGTAAGAAAATACTACGCTGCTTCCCTGTGTACATTGTTAACTTTTGCTATGAAATGATGGTGGATGACCTGTACCCGTTCTACCAGTCTGCGTTCGATGACGTTGAGGAAGAGAACGATCGATAAAGCAGTTTTTACTTCTTATAAAAACGGTGTCTAGGTACAGTCTCACAACTGTTCAGCTTT